>JARFNW010144749.1:0-10063 GCA_031763155.1 Dirona albolineata | reverse complement strand
CACCAATATTGATCCAATTAGATGTAGATTCCAGTGCCGGAACTGACATTGGTCTAGCCATCTCGCCCGACCCCCCCCCCTTTCCTCCCCAACCCGTTCCCCGTCCCCCCAACTCTAGACCGACCACACAGTAGTAGTTACTTTACACTCAGATTAATGAGCCCGCCTTGCTTTAGGGCCCAACATGAATTAACGATGTCGGCTTGTTAATTGGCTGCGTGTGTGCGTTGGTTTATTTTTTTCTTACTCTCTCGTAGAAATCATTACGCTGAATAGAATGAAGTGTGTGGGTTTTATTGTCTTTCTTAGATGACAAGAAGAATGAGGCCCACGCGACCTCATACCTTCCTCTCCCCCCCCCCCGTTACTCACTTCCTCCCTTCATCTCAGTTGACCATTGGTCTTTGAAGCTTAGCTAGACATCGCCTTGATTCCCACAGCTTTTCATGTTTTCAATTTGTGTTTTATGTGTTGTGTTTTTCTGTGTTTATTAGCTGATGAGGGGCAGACGCGAAACGTTCTTTGTATTTTTTGTTTGTTTTTGTTTTGCACTTGGGGCTAGATCATTTGCATCCCCCCCGCCCCCCTCTTTTTTGCATACCTCATTGTTACTGAGAATAATATGCTAACAGTGTTAGAGATGAGCTCTGGGTCTAGCCCTGAACGGTGCCAACGACACCTACGTGCGTTGCTGACCATAGAGCTAGACGTGGATTTTTTTTTTACAGTTTAAGATCAAGCATGTGGTTCTCCCTTTGTTGTCCAAAATTCTTTATTGGCATGGCAAAGTATTAATTAATTACTGAACACTGTCCAACAATGACGATCAAACACCAGTAATCACTTTGCTACATGTCCATGGCCAAGGAAAAAGACTATAAAACCTGTGTTTATCTTTACTCATCCGACCTGCTGTGGCCACAGAGAAGGAGCTCTGTCAAAGTCAAGGGGAAGACAATGATGACTTGAAGATACCTAAAAAAGGACCCCCAAAAATATAAAGAAAAGAAAAACAAACATTTATTGTTGTCAGACCCAAGGTTCGAATCTTGTCCGGCGGCGTTGAGTCCTTGGGACGTACTCCTTCACAATGTTAACAACACACTTGACTGGGGGATGCAGCTAGATATGAACGTAATAGCAACTGTACTGATAGCAATTGGTATTTTCATAATTATAGTACAAGCGTACTTATAGTAATTGTAGTAATTATAGTATATATTAACTGACATTTCCAACTGTACACTCCCCGGGGAATGAGTGCACGTTGAAAGGCATGGTCTGCTGGAGGCCTTCGAGTCTGTACTACTACTACCAGGAAAAAGACTATAAAACCTGTGTTTAATCTTTACTCGTCCGACCTGCTGTGACCACAGAGAAGGAGCTCTGTCAAAGTCAAGGGGAAGACGATGATGACTTGAAGATCCCCCCAAAATAGGACACAAAAAAAACCAACAAAAAACAAAAACAAACAATAAATATAGAAAAACCCCAAAAAACAAACAAATAAAAAACAGTAAACAAAACAAATAACAAAACAAAAATAAAACAAAAGCACCCTCCCCCCCACAGAAGAAGAGAAAACAAAAAAACAAGAAAACAAGAAAAAACAAACAAACAAACAAAACAACCCCTAACAAACAAACGAGGTTGAGGAGGGGGACATGCTTGAGAATTGTCACTGCAGTCTCGATTTGAGCTGATGGTCACTGCATGCCACGCCTATATCTCTTCCAGTAAGAAAGAAAGAATGAAAGAAAGAAACGAGAGAGAACAGAGCCTAACGATGAGGAGAATGAAAAGCAATAAATTAGAGATCGATGGGACCCGTGACTGGAATCCAATCACATTAAACTCCAAATCACTGCCTGGGGACGCACTGTACTTTAGGACTAGAAATAGTAGTGGTAGAAGTAGTAATGGTAGTAGTGGTAGTGGTGGTAGTAGTAGTGGTAGTGGTAGTAGTAGTAGTAGTAATAGTAGTGGTGGTAGTGGTGGTGGTAGTAGTGGTAGTGGTAGTAGTAGTAGTAGTAGTGGTGGTGGTAGTAGTAGTGGTAGTAGTGGTGGTGGTAGTAGTAGTAGTAGTAGTAGTAGTAGTAGTAGTAGTAGTGGTGGTGGTAGTAGTAGTGGTAGTAGTGGTGGTGGTAGTAGTAGTAGTAGTAGCAGTAGTAGTAGTAGTAGTAGTGGTAGTAGTGGTAGTAGTAGTGGTAGTAGTAGTAGTAGTAGTAGTAGTGGTGGTGGTAGCGTTAGTAGTAGTAGTAGTAGTAGTAGTAGTAGTAGCAGCAGCAGTAGTAGTAGTAGTGGTAGTAGTAGTAGTAGTAGTAACCATAGCTTTAGTATTGGTGGTGACAGTAGTGCTAGCAGTATTTTTGGAAGGGGTAGAAACTAAAATCAAGTCAAGAAATAAAACTTTTAAACCAATTATCTATTAGTCTTGAATAGCTGGTCAAATTAATTTTGAATATGTTATTTTTTAAATTTGTTTTGTTTGTTTATTTCCAAATTTGTGAAGCTGTACCATTATCCTATTTTTTCATTCCTTTTTACCGAATGTAAGGTTTGAGGTCCTGCGAAAAGGAACACAATTAGTTAGATAAGGTTAAGTTTTGAAGTTAATAAAAAGTATGTAATTGAACCAGGTATCTATGAATGACATTAATCAATAGATAACAGTTTCGGGTTCTCCGTAAATAACGAAGAATAGAAAAAGTGAAATGAGAGGCGAAGTTCGTCTCTAGGTCTTCCCACCTCCCCCCCCCAAACAAAATAGATAAAAAAAAGTTAAAGTATCATAATTTCAGAAGAAAAACATGCTCAGCCTGAAATGATAAGAACAAAATGCATGTAAAATTGTTTCGAAAAGTATCTAAGTGATGCCTGGCATGGGCTCTGACAGTTTGCCGTCCAACTCAGACTCTGTCAAAGGCAATACATGACTGATGTGGAAATGTCAGAATGCGAAGATTTCAACGCGATAGTTTGAGTAAAATGCAACAACTTAAAAATGTTGTTTTTTTGCCTTTTTTAAAAATGGATTATGGCAACACAAGTCGCGGTGACGAATGATCGATATATGTATATAATGATAATTATATATCGATTTCACAATTATTATTATTATAATGCTTTGAACGTAAATGCATTGCCATAGATTACATTATCATCATTTTGGTTTCTGTGCTTTTTCGTTTTGTCTTGTTTTATTCTCATTCTTGATAGTTTTCAAAATCTTAATTGACGTAATTGGGTCGGGGTTGGGGTTGACAAATTATGAGTATATGTACACAACTTATCAAACATTTATACCGATTATGTTTATCATCCAATTATAACCACTGCCGTGATTTTCCCTGGATTTGCACTGATGAATAAATTGGATGCATATCATGGCTTTAGCCTAACACAGGCAGCCCTACGTTTAAAAAAATAAAAATTGAAGTCGAATAATTGTACCTAGATCGTCTATTTCTCCGATATTCAAGCGGATAATTGCTGGATTGGTAATAACAATTACCAAATACTTAAAACACAATACACGATTAAATTTCCGTTTTCAGACAAAAAACGTAGTATCACGTCGTGCACGATATATTATGCCAATGACATCGATATATAATTGTGAAATCGATATTGCTAGATGCTAAGGAGTAAGGTTACCATTTTTTTCTGTTTTGTTTGTTAATACAACTATGAGGTTATTATACTACTTATAATGTAATTATTGAAATGATATTTTACGACTTAAAAGAAAAATCGATATAATAACATATTATGGTATAAATTATAAAAATTGCCGGGAGACTGAAATAAGTTTTGAATTATAAGGTGTGTAACATATATATGTCATTTATAAATTCCTGTTTTGTATGGCTATTTTTATAACTGTAACTAAATCCTAATCCTATATATATATATATATAACATGATTTCGGGCCTCATTCTTCGTACTTTCAACCATAATGTAAACAGACAAATAAAATAAGACAAAGCATTATCTATTCTAAAAAAATAATAATAAGTTTCACTATCTTGGCTCCAACATCGGCAACACAGGTACAAAAGGTTATGGTAAGAATATTATAATATCGCACATGGTTAGTTATTAGGTCGATGTATAAAACGTATTGTGTACGTATAATTTCTTCCACGAAAGAACAATGCTAAAAACTGTCATTGTTTTGAGGTTAATATTAATTTTCTATTTTGTCGTAAGTTCATGGACAACAAAAAATCACTTTCACCGAATAAGTGGTATCGTATGTTTGTTCACAACTCCACTTCATTCTCGTCCAGCCAATGCAGATATTCCTCCGCAGCCTCTTGGACCATTTTGTTGTAGCCCCCTGGTGGTGCTGTAGCGGGGCCATGCAGGATCGTGTGGTCCATGTCTTGGTGTGGGGCGCAGCATGCTGAACAGGCCGACGATGTTTGGTAGCCACAACGTTTCTTGTGTTATTCATAGTGGTGTATAAAGAAGGCTTCAAAAGGAAACAAATTACATTAAATGACGTTTCGGGTTTCCCCTTTATCATACGAACATACAATGAAAATACAAATAAAAAATGGATAGAGGGGAGAAAAGTGTATCTAGGTTCTCCCCTCAGAAAAAAAATAAAAAAAATAAAACGAATCACGTAATATAACATATTATTAGATACTAACGGAACGATACAAATTTGCTTGTTGGTGGTTTTTCTCACAAGTCTGCAATGGCTTCAACTGCTCCTGTGGTATATAACATATAGCCTCACCACGTTACCTTTGTGTTATTCATGAAGTGGGGGTGAGTATCCGGGAATAAGACGGAAGTCGAAGTCCGGATACCGGTTGTGGATTACTCTTAGCTTTCCTTCCAAAGAAATACTTGAGCCTCTACACGCCGACAACGTGGTAATCCAGCATAGAATGCACTATACCATCACGATAACATTAAATTATACAATCAAAAGTAATAGCTACACACTTTTCGTCCCAAAACACAATACGATATTTCACAGAATACAAAAATGTAAAAGACTTGGGGTCCTAGAGTTGCTTGTCCCGCCCCGTTACCATAATGAGAGGCGGACAGAGTGACAATATGTCATCCTTTGGACAGGACGCTGGTCTATCACTTAATACTCTCTCAGTTGTAAGTTGGAACCAATTTCTACACCTGTTTTGATTGAGGCAATTGGAATGAATATATTTATTTCTTGCCCCAAAAATTGGAACCAATTTCTACACCTATTTTGAGTGAGGCAATTGGAATGAATATATTTATTTCTTGTCCCAAAAAAATACAACAAGGTGATTGGGTTAAGATTTTAACCCACAATCTTCGAGAGTTTTCTGTCTTAACAACGCTTACCATTTCGTTTCCCTTGCATGATGCACCGAATAACTTGATATTGATTTATCAATTTTGTGTTCTTATTAGAAACGACGTCGAAGCAATGATCCCACTAAGCCAAGCAGATGGCGTTGATATAATATTTTTCGTCCGCGAACAAATCAAATATTATGATGGATTTTTGAATTCACACTCATTGTTTGTTTGTTTGTTTGTTTTTTATACACTGAGCCTCATCCCGTACCGCCTGTGTTCGTTCCGTTAGTATGCAATAATATGTTATATTACGATTCCAGTATCAATCTTTCTATCCTTCTTTCCATCTCTTCCCCCATTCATCTCTCAAATTTCAATCCTCTCCCATTTCTTGATAATTTATATTCGAGATATTATCATGCATTAATGTTGTGGTCAGTTGCTTACACTAACCTGGTCCTCTCCAGGATCGTTGGGAAGCCTTTACCCCATGTCCTTCACCCTGTTGGCGAGCTTGTTATGCTTATTGTTATGTTGCCTTTTGAAAATTCCAAAACAAAATTAACGAATGTGGATGTATAAGACGTAGGTATAATTTCTTCCACGAAAGAACAATGAATGCTAAAAACTGTCATTGTTTTGAGGTTAATATTTATTTTTTATTTTGTCGTAAGTTCAAGGAAATTCCTGTTAAATCTATGCAAACAGCAACAGCAACAGCAACAGCAACAGTCAGGTTAGACAAAATGCTACCAACATTTTGAGCGCATCATTCGCTATCTGTTTCTGGATGTTGAGTTGAATTAGGAAATTTAAAATATAGAGGGTTTAAAGTATAGAGGGTTTACCCAAGGTTTGATCACAGGGCCTAATATTACTACGATTCCCGTCCGTGTTCTCACGATCTCGAACCGTCACTTTATCCATTTGGCCACATACATTACCATGAACGACATAATTAAAAACGTCTTTTGAAATTGGCTTGTTGGTGGTTTTTTCTCACAGGTCTGCAATGGCTTCAACTGTTCCTGTGGTATCTGGCGAGGGGAAATTCACCTTCAGTGATATCATCATGACAAATACAAGCCTTATTGATCACGAGAAGACGATGGACGTCATCGTCAGCGCTAAAACGGCCTTTTATTTCCATGTCATCGTTCAGATATGCCTGGGCGGTTGCTGCAGTATGTTCGGGATCTGCACAAACATCCTCAACATAATCGTCTTTGTCCGACAGGGAATTTTCTCTGACAGCAGCAGTGTCACCCTCCTGGGTCTGGCCATGTCTGACCTGTGCTGCGTCACCACTCTGTTGTGGACTGTCCTCAGTTTTTCCCTTGTGTTAGCGAACCCACCAAACCTTTCGTTTGACCCGTGGGACATTCATTACATCACTGGTGCCTGGCCACATTTCATGTTTTCCCAGACAACTCGTATGATCACCGCCTACATAGCGTTCGAACGCTGTATTTGTGTTGTGTTTCCATTCAAAGTGAAAATATTATTCAACCCGCAACGCTCTATGCTCGCTGTTGTCAGTCTATTCGCCTTCTGTGTGTTGAATTATCTCCCCGTGTTCATTTCAGAACAACTAAATTGGGTGACGGACCCAGACACCAATATTACACGGTTAGTTTTGCTCTCAACTTCGAATTGGATGTTTGTTGTAGACATCGTGTACTATATCAATTCAGCCAGCAACATAAGCTCTGTGGGAATCGTGTTCATCTGCACTTTGATCACCGCCTCACGTGTTAAACTATCCAAGTCTTGGAGGAAGTCCATTGTAACAGAACCCTCCTCCAAACAAGAACTTTCCCAAGTGTTACCATCAGACACTTCGGGGCATAAAAGTCATCAAAAGGGTGGTTCGAAAAAACAAGAAGATTCTCAACCCAAACAGATGTCCAAGTCCAAAATGCAAAAAGAGAAAAGACTGGTACGAATGATTATTTCCATCTCAATTGTATTCTTGATCTGCTACGTTCCGGATATGACGTATCTCGTTGTCAACGCCATCGATGCAGACATCAGGATTTTGGGGAAATACGACAACTTGGCACAATCTATGTACGCCTTCATCTTTCTCATGGTGTCCATCAATTCAAGTATTAACATTTTTATCTATTATAGAATGAGCACGAAATACAGAGAAGAATTTCATTTAATGTTTGGGTTGAACAATAATGGCTTAGATGCTTCTGTACGTTGAACTGTGAACTGTGAAATGTGTTGCCGTTTTTGTCATGTGGTCTCTCTTGTGTGGGATGGGTGGGGGAAGATGATTGGGTCAAAGGTTTCTCACATGACGGTGTTACAATCGTCACAACAAGATAGGTATTGACGAGATCGGTGGCTTGGTGGGAATATTCGACTTGACTTGACTTATCGCTATTATTCTACTTCAAATTCACTCAATGTGCGCCACCATACTCGCCTTTGGCTGCTTTGTAAATTGCATTGATGAGTTGTTTTCAATCTAGTATTACAATAGGCGAAATTGTTTTGGAGATAGAACCTTGACATTTTCACAAAACCTTAAGAAGGGAATGCTCTACATAGAAAAGTACTAAGTGTGAGTAACTAAAGGGAACAGATAACAAATGAGCAATTATATTAATTTGTATCTGTTTGGTCCAATTCGTCGATGCCTTTTGTCGTCTTACATCGTAAGTTATCATTTTCTCAAGGTCATGTCTCGGGGTGGGCAAGATGGGTGTTTTTGATCGTTCTTTACGTTTTTTCCCATGCTGTTTATTGACATTGTTGAGGATAGCTATATTATGCCCAGGTGGTTGCGCTCAGTTGTCCTGTAGCTGAAGAGCAACCACTAGGGTAACATCCAAGTGTTTTTCGGTGGAATGTATGGACATCCTGGTACATTGTTGTTCAATGTACTGGTAAATGTGTTTGGACGCGGTGGGCTCTTCACCTGCTCGTCTTCAATTCAGTCTTTCTAGCTATGTTCTAGGTATAAGTAGTGCTATTCCTCGTTGGCATTTGGATTAACCTTCATGAACAGAGCTTGGCATAATATGACTGGATGCCTCTTTTGGTGAAATGTCCAGTTTCTATAGCTGTTGGGTGAATACCAGAGGCCACAATACCATGTTGTCTTGTCTTTATATGAGAAATATTAAAAGGTATATTGCTTCTGGTACCAAACAAGGTTTATTGGCACAGTGGGCTGATCCCCTGCTTGCCATAAAAATCTAGATCCATAGATTGTCCAGCTCTGTATCAGGTCATGCGTACTAGTGGGAACAGATTTGCAAATAACCTGAATACAATTAATTGTATCTGGATCTGCACATCGAATATCATGACTGGTCCCTACACTGCTTTATAAAGGGGACTCGATAAACAAACAACTATTAAACAAGCTATGTTCAATGAGTGGAAAAAATATTATTGTAATTTTAACCTTTAGTGCTGTGTGTTTGTTTTAGTTTTTAGTTTTAGTTTTTGTTTGTTTGGTTGTTTGTTTTGTTTCGTAGAGGCATTGCCCCTCACTGTCTTTTGATGTTTTAGTGTTACTGTCACTTTGTGTCGTCGCTTGACCTTTGGCCGAAACGTCGCTAGTCTTGTTTTGTCATCGTCCTCCGGAAGCCTCAGTTATTCCATATATATATATATCATATACTGTAGAGTACCCTGTTATCATACTAACATAGGAACACCCGAGGACTCAGCATCAGCTGTTCCAGCCGGGATTCGAACCTAGGATCTCCAGACCAGCAGCCTGGCTACTACCAGCCCACCGACGTTACATGGCTGTGAGTACGACATTGGCAGTTACCTGGATGGAAGAAACATGTAATAAACCGTGTCATGTTTTCAGATAAGATGAATCACTGATACGGTATATTAAATAGATAATGAAAACAAATAATACATTCCCTACATTCATCCCAGGTTAATCCCAGGGGGAAATTTGTCTTTAGGATATATTCCGATGGGAGACCGGAATAACCCAGGCGTCGGCCGCAGTGCAGCGCCACAAAGTGTGATCAAGATCTTGACAAAATGTCATGTCAGTGCCTCCACCGTTATTTCAACCAGCGACCTCTCGAACCAAAGGCGAGTGACTTAACCACTGGGACACCAGCTTCCCAATATATTATGTCCTTATATGGCTATTATTAATACACCCACATCATACTGTAATGATGATAATATATAACATAATACCATTTCCTGGCCAACAACAGAGGCTTTTAACTATGTTACTACGAAACTCTTGATTTAAAAAAATGGTCAATCTCCTCTTAGTTGACCAGGAAATGAATGAAGTGTACCGTAAGAGATTTTCCTCCGATATAATTGTTTTCTATTCATGATATATTAGATGATATGTAGATTGGTGTGATTCCCACCACTGGACAGTAACAAAAAGGAAATGAGATGGAAATAAACAACATTGGAATGGGGCAAAGGGAAGTAACGCGTCGTTGTGTCATGATTCGATGAATACAACAGATGGGATTGTGGGCAGTAGTAGTAGTAGTAGGTAGGTAACAGAAAGGGAGGATACTATATATAATATTAGTCAATGGCCGATGTTGCACATAATGGTGGAAGTCTGTTTTTGAACAGATATTATTGAAAATGATAAATCAACATCATTTTCAGTTTTTTTTTCATCATAGTAAAGTAGTAGTAAAATAAAAAAAAGGTGGAAAAAATGAAGAAGAAGAAGAAGAAGAAGAAGAAGAAGAAGAAGAAGAAGAAGAAGACGAAGAAGAAAAAGACGGA
>JARFNW010144738.1:0-10064 GCA_031763155.1 Dirona albolineata | reverse complement strand
GTGCCTGTCAGTAAATGGACGTGCCTGTCAGTAAATGGACGTGCCTGTCAGTAAATGGACGTGCCTGTCAGTAAATGGACGTGCCTGTCAGTAAATGAACGTGCCTGTCAGTAAATGGACGTGCCGTAAAGAATACTATGATTATTATCGAGCCATGGTGAAAGTTTCTAAATAAAAATGGTTAAAAAAATAGTGATGTATATATAAAAAAAGCTTCTATTAGTGGCAAAACTACATGAAATAAGGTTTCAGGTTTCCCCTTTATCAAGTAGCATACGACGAAAATACAGATTAAAACGTCTCCCAGCAGCGTTACTAAATAAAATGGGCAAGTCAAAAGTTTTAACTAGGAGGAGAACTTGATGATATTCAAATCTGTCAATTCTATTTGTCACCATCAGTACCAACCCCCTCCCCCCCTCCCCCCTACCTAAATGGTTGTAGTGTTGATGTCGTTCCATTTTACATTACAAGAGTCTGAAGCATGTCGTTACAGATATTATATAGCATAGCCAAATCATGGCAAAAGACAGGCTTTTGAAGATTTATCTTTATTTACGTGCATGCCGATTTTCATAAAGCTATTTAAAAAAAAAATATATATATATATATATATGTGAATGTCTTTTTGATAGTTTTATGATTATTATTATTATTATTTAATTTTTTTTGGTCATAAGTGCATGAAAAGGCATTGATTTTTATTTTTTTTTAAATTGATTTAACTTCATGTTTATGGTGCACTCAATCAATTTTCCTGTTTTGACTTTAATTTTATTATTATATATTTTATATATATATATATATTGAAATTTCTATAAGCATGTGAATGTGAAGGCTATGACTGATAATCATAAAGTATGTTGTTAGATTTATTTCAAACATTTTTAACTAGAATGTACAGAAATCTCAATGCTGTTAATGTTATATTGACCTCAACCTTATATAGAGTGATTTTTTTTTAGATGGCAGGAAGGGGGGGGGGGAGGGGACAGGAAATCTGCAAGGGTGGGGTGGCATTTTTTAAGGTGTGGAATAGCTTAAAGTTTGTTTGTTCACTATAGTACCCAGCTCTGTGTCTGGCAGAGAACAGTGTTCAAGGCAGACGGCATTAATGCGCATATCCAGGTTAAGGGCAAGTCTGTCCCCCACTAGTACACACGGCCCGATACAGAGCTGGAAAATCTATGGATCAAGATTTTTAAGGCAAGCCGGGGAACAGCCCACTGTGCGGCTTAAAGTTTATAACTTTATATCTCTGGCCCCATGTAGGACAATAACATGGCATCCAAATTGGTATCTTAATTAATGAATAACCAATCCACATCATGTTTGAACGATGGGAGCAAAAAGAGAAGCAACGCTCAACAAATCTCAAATTAAAGTTCCAAACCATTAACAACAGTGATAAGATGGGTGTGGAAGAAAGGATACAATCTATTTTATTTGTTAGCAAGACAATCTAAACAACGCAGAACAATTGTTTTTTTATCGTGACCAATTTTTGTCAAGTGTGTTTTAGACATCAGTCAGCGGATCACCTGCTGGCCTTCTTTTTTTTCTTTTTTTTTCTTTTTTTTTTTTTTTTTTTTTTTTTTTTTTTTTTTTTTTTTTTTTGGCCTTAAATACCAGATACTCAATCAAGCTTTGTGTTCAGTCAAATGCATGGTGTTTAGGTCACAGAATCCCCCAAAAGGATAAGAGAGGCACCTGATGTAAATTAATTTGTTTATTTAAAGCCAGATTGAAACATTTTATTTTTTTTACTGAAACTTATTTGTGGTTGTCTTTTCCGTAATTGATTGTGAGGCGCATAGCATGTAGCAGAGCATAACCTCATCATGATTATAATTTGTGAAAGACATTTGCTAGTATCACGTATTCTTTCAAATTACGACAATCTCAAATGCACGACCTTTGCCTTGATGACTTCACGTTTTCTGTTCAATACTATAGACGGTATGAAAAAACAAGGGAAAAGGGTATAGCTTCCTAATGTAATACATGTAAGAGAATAAAGAACATTTCGGGTCTCCCCTTTACCAGCAAACAAACATACTACAAAAAACACAAAACAAAAATGTACGATAGCTCAAAAAGTCACAGAATAGTATGGTCCGTGCGGTCGGGTGACCAACTAAATCTCAGTGACTTTTTGAGCTATCGTACATTTGTGTTTTGTGTTTTTTGTAGCATGTTTGTTTGCTGATGAAGAGGAGACCCGAAACGTTCTTTGTTCTGTTACATGTCTTAAATATGAAGCTATTTCATTTTCCCTTGTTTTTTCATACCTTCTATTTGGGGTTTTAGCTTCTGGCAGCCCTCATTCCTATGTACAATACTGTACCATATTATCTTATCTTGACCATACCCCACATGACATAATTTAATTTGATCAACGAAATTGAATGTAATCACAATTTTTGTACCAGCTGACAATAATTTTGCCGAAGGTAGATCTTAATATTGAAGACGTTGCTTTCTCTCAACTAATGAAAAAATAATAATTAGATATCTATCTGAGATCTTGCTTAAGCTCATCCTGCCTGTCTGTGTTGTCAGGCTCCCGGCCTTGAGATAACGAGATCTTGGGTTTGAATCCTAGCAGTAGCCAGCGGGGTTTCCCTTGGGAAAGACTCTTGTCACATTTGGGGGGGGGGGGGGCCCTACTCAGGTATGAATGAGTGCCCAGCTAAAGGTAGAGAAAGGTGTTTTCAGTACATTAGTATGATGAACCTAACAGGCTACTGTACTGTTTGCTCACAAGGGAATTGAGAAGGATATTTTTAATGACACGGCCTGCCGTGGGGAGGGATAAGTGATATAAATTCTGTCAGCGTTCACTCGTATGGGGATACAGACTAATAAACCCATCATTACCTTTAGTTTCACTGTATGTATGTATGTATATGTATATGTATACATAATAATAATATGCTTGTTCAATGCCTATGTAACCAGTATTAACACTCTCCAAATATTTTGTCCATCCACAGCGAGGCGGTGCAGGGGGAAATCGAGGAGGTGCAGGGGGAAATCGAGGAGGTGCAGGGGGAAGTCGAGGAGGGGCCTACGCCACCGACCTCCCCATGCATGACAATCAGCCGTATGGGGGTCGGGGTCAAGGTCAACTGAACCAGGGATACCAGAGTTACCAGGACTACGATGCACCGCAGGGGTCTAGACGCCCACACCAACAATTCGACCGTATTGCTGGACCTCGCAAATATTAATTAGAATCATCGCTCATCACGCATCTTCTTAGTAGACATATATTATTAAAAAAACTTTCTTTTTTTTTTTAAAATCAGAAATTGTTCAACAGTTACCAGGGGCCGTATTCACAGACCTTACCGTTAACAGTTACCAGGGGCCGTATTCACAGACCTTACCGTTAACTTATAAGACATCTGTGCATACAGTGAATAAATATTATAATGACGTCATAGTTTGTGTATAATATTTCAATGTTAATTGACGTCAAGTAGGGTGGGTGCCAGAATGTCCTATCAAGAATACGTAACGTCTATGAATACGGGCGCAGCTAGCTCCATACGGCTGTTTTTGTATCTAATAATGAATGGCATTTCAGACCTAAATATTTGACCTTTATTTAGTGAAAATTTGGAGGTAAATCAGGAAAAGTTAAATAATAATGATAATGATGATGAATAATTATAGAAAAGGATCCAAATGGATCTTGTATGTAGTAGCGTTTAATGCAACGATTTGTATTTGATCTTTTCATATTTTCATGAGTTTGAGTTTTTATGAGAAAATTATAATGAATTTATTGACGTGTGTAAAGTTTCAGCATGTGTAAAGGTATGAAATCAATAATAGCATCGGATAGGCAGCGCGTGTGTCGATGATCTCAATTCCACCTACCTTTGGCCATAGTGTTGTTGGATGGTATGACAGTAATTATTTGAAAGTAACAGCAAAAATGCCTTTGGGTTTTTTTATTTATTTTTGTTTTACTATAATCCTATGTATAATAAATGTCAAATAAGCATGTGTTCTATTAGGCATGATGCAATACAGTGTAACCCCAGTAGTATGCTCACCTTTCATCCCCTGTGATAATGGAAAGAGTCTGTAACAACGATTTGGTGGAGCCTTTGTGAATGGTCACTCGGATCGTATGGCTTCAAACAAGAGAAAGTTTTTAATGCGTTGATGATTGATAGTAGCATCTGTTCTTTGAGTGATTAGTTAAGATTTTTATAGATTTTTGTGATCTAATAGATTATCATGATGGAATTTTGTGGCCGTAAAACAAACCAGTAATAATCTTTTTTTTTTTTAATCTTTGTTACGTAGAGAGTGTAATCCAAAATGAACTGGAAATAGTTTATGTTGATACAAATTAGGGATTTGATGAATTATTAATGCATACAATTAACAGAAATGATAATGAGAAAATCACCATGTTCCGTATAATACAATTGAAATATTGAATGTATAAACTACTTATAAACAAGTAAAGGTAAACGGCGTTGACGTAATAACAACTTGCTAGTGCTGTGACTTTGCACAACGGATGTACTTTTACTATACAACACTTGTACTTGTATTATTTATTATAGTACCTTGATTGTTTCAATTATATATAGATGTGTGTGTATATAAGAACGTATTCGTTACAAGATGATGTCATTATCAGAATGACCAGAAGAGTATTCTTAACATTATAAGTTACAACATTATATTGCAAAGAGCTTTGACCTAAACGTGTTGTTGCTGCTGCAATTGAAATGTTTTGTGTGTGAAGAAATTTATTAAAATGTTGCTAAAGTATTTTTTTCAATACGTATCAAGTATTTTTGTGATAGAATTAATTTCTCTCACTTGTTATGATTCTTCGTCAAGGTCTTCATATAGTAAAACGTGATTATTGTAAAATTTGAAGACGGAAATTATTGACAAGGATTTCCAGTCCAGTATATTTTAATTCCACCCGTTCCCCGCGGCATTTGGTCTGTAAACAATAAGATAAGACTCCTGTGCATTCTTATATTGTGGGGAAAATTTTACAGAAATAGTTTTTCACATGTGAATACAATGACCATTTTCTATCAGTTTAATGCATTCTGGCCCCCCCCAAAAAAACATCTTTCTTCGGTGTACAGAGGTTATATCATCTGACATTGCCAACACTAATTTGGATTTTTAAAATATATTATATATTTTCTGCTCATCAACATTCCATTATGCATTGTCTTTCAAATTTAATGTTAAGACTAGATATATTTTTTCACATTTTACATGAAATATTGATGATGTATATGTATATATTTTAATGTTTTATCAGTACTTAATATGGCCACGTATTCAAGGATAAAATCACAAAACTGCCTGTTTATCAACGAACACCAACAACAGCATCAACAACCGTTTAGCATAAGGAAGCATAACCACGGAGTGGGTTACTGGCACATAAGGAAGCATAACCGCGGAGTGGGTTACTGGCAACAAAACAAATATAACTAAAGAGTAACAACAGGAAAAAAAACCAATAGACAAAAAAACCCCAAAAAATGATAAAATTACCATTATTTTTGTCTACATGGACACTTCGTCTTCAGGCACGGTATACAGGCCTAGGTGATCACTACATTCTTGATGGTCGTAGAGCACAATCACTCAACAGGTTGTTCTTTTCTATATTTGTTGTTGGTGTTAATCAAGGCAGCTTTTGTGATTTATTTTGATACCACTGTAGCCGTTATCCATCTCAATATATACATTACATATATATATATTTCACTGCATATCAAGCCTTTTTGTTTTATACTCTTAAATATTGTTACTCCTGATGATAATATTATAATAACTAGCCCGTTGTTTTTGCAATATTTCCATGTTACTGTGACACACTCTTCTCACCGACGAATATGGACTGGCACGAGAAAGGTTTTACTAGACTGAAGGCCACAATGCTGCAACAAATTGCAGCAACTTATTAACAGTCAAACATTTTTCTCTCTGGATTTGAGGATGATATTGCTTGAAAAAAGATGTATGAAACATTTAGAATCAGTGAGAATCGGGTTAGATGTTCAAACATTCCAAACATCCATCTTGGGCCCAAGCCTTATTTTGTACTTGTGTGTTTATTCTTCCTTGCACGGCCATTTGCTATGTTATTGCTTCCCTGTAGAGGGTGTTTGTTGTTTTATTTATTCAGAGTTGTCTGCATTTGGTGGTCTAATCTTTTAACAGCTATGTGTATGGTCTATTGGATTGTGGCAGACAACAAAGAATGAAAAATTTCTTTCTTTCTTTCCAAGCGAAACCTGGGATTTAAAGATGATATAACATGTAATTAAACCTCTGCACAATGAGTTTAAGATAAGATAAGATAAGATGATTTTTATTTGTCCATTTCAGGCACACTATTGTGGTACAAAGCAGTGATTGACATACACAATAAACATAATGCAAAATACAAAATACAGTGATAATACAAGAGCTCACTTGGAGAATTATAATAACTTTACTGTTTGAACATCTCGTAGTATTCACGGTGGATAACTTTACTGTTTGAACATCTCGTAGTGTTCACCGTGGATAACTTTACTGTTTGAACATCTCGTAGTGTTCACGGTGGATAACTTTACTGTTTGAACATCTCGTAGTGTTCACAGTGGATAACTTTACTGTTTGAACATCTCGTAGTGTTCACAGTGGATACTTTACTGTTTGAACATCTCGTACTGTTCACAGTGGATAACTTCACTGTTTGAACATCTCGTAGTATTCACGGTGGGCCAGTCCATAGATGCGTGTTATATTTTAGTCTACCCTAACTTACACATCATGTCGTGCCACAAATTGCCAGCAATGTGATGTTGGGTAGCGTTATGCTGTTTCATGTGATTGAAAAAAAAAAGATTCATATTATTCTCTGTAATCATCAATCCGACGCAAACTACTCAAGGTTTTTTTTAGTTGATTGGTTCTGTGGTATTAACAATTTATAATTTGATTACCAATTAATGTAGAGATTTATGGTGTCTGATAGCCGCTTGTTTGACTGTCGTCTGGGGTGTGAATTTTAAAATCATCAAACAAATAGCCTTTTTCATTCCTGCTTGCGTCCAATCAATCTTCATTGAATGAAGTATTTTGTCTTTTTGTCTTTGGATATTTTATCATGAGAAGAATCGAGTGGGGTTTTTGATCAAATCACTTTGTAACTTAGAACACGGCCATATGCAATCAACCACCATAAGGCTTTCTTCATGAAGTAATTCAGAATTTAGCCATGGATGTAAATTTCTTTGTTACAAATGACAAGATTGTCTACTCTCTTCCTTCACTGATTCATTTCCAGATAGAAAATGTGTCCATCTGACCAGAGGCTGTGAGATGTATCATCCACCAGTTTATCTCTGTCTTCTCCTCAGTCCTTTTCTGTACCGATTTCATCTATATTATATGTTCACTTTTAGAACCAATTAATGTTTTCAATCACGGCTTGAAACACGATAGGCTGTTGTAATGAATTATGATTTGATCAGGTTCTATCACCAAGTCTGTGCCTTTATTCAAACTTGATGCTTTCATCAAAAAAGTCTGTAAAAAAAATTATGAACATTTTTCATCTATTTTCATTCGCCGACCCATTTTGATGAATGCTTTACTTACGTAAATATTAATTGTTATTTTCGTTCCACCCTACCCCTGCCTTTTACTCACTTTTTGTTTCTCCTATTTTATGTTTAATAATAAAATGCCGAATGGTGACTTATGCCAGGGTGAATGTGTCTAAACCTGGACGCGTTGGTCCTCTGACACGATTCGTTACTACAGGAGATGGATGCTGCGTCATTTTTTTGTAACTAACGATTAGCTCCAATTGGAGACCCACACTGCAGGCTGTGCTGTAGGTGTATGTTTATTAAAGGTCATCCTGTTAATGTTTAAAAGTACTGGAGCTCCAAACAAATGCACCAGCATTAATTTGACATCAGTTTGCCTTGTCTCTACAACAACTATCTATGCCATACTCTTTTCATTCCATTCCATTCATAAACTACGATGTCTGTCGCTGACTTGCAGGCTGGATTTGATTTTTGAATACCGTATTCCCTCTTTTTTGTAGGGCCATGCCTAATTAACACGCCACACGACTTGGAAGAAACATGACACATCATCAATATAATTAATAAAACAAAAGTTTTGTGACTTGTGATAACTAATCAAAGAATTAAAGCAAGGGGTATCATTTAAAATGCAGTTTGGTCCCACGTAATATACTTCCCAGGCAGCATTGCATATATACAGTACCTACATGTTGCGTGCATGCAAGGTTTTTTGAAGTAGCGACTATCTGCATGAATTGTTCCAATCTTTTAACAGCTATGTATATGGTTTATTGGATTGTTGCAGACAACAAAAAATTAAAATTCTTTCTTTCTTTCTTTCCAAGCGAAACGTTAATGTGACAACAACAAAAATGTTGATCAAAATTGTTATGATTTGTTCTTGACTCTCACATAAAAAAATAACCAACAGCGTGCATGTCAACGTCAGTGTCATATTTTATCTGACATCCCACAACATACCGTACCCAATTGAAGGGATTGAAGCGATTGAAAGTGTTTCAGAAAGAATACTTAAGATTTGATTGTCGCAATTTGGTCGTTATGATGATTTTGAATTTTCACCTTTTAAAATATTTGAGACACTTGATACGTTTTCGTTTTGACATGATTTTCCTGTCTTACCTTGTTTTCAAAATATGGTGATTTTTTAAAAAAACTGACGAGGGAATCACCAATAAATTATGCAGGTTATAAAAAGGGATATTTTTTTTTTTAAATTTGTTTATGTTGAATGTGTTCAGGTGTAGACTTTGTATCATGTATATTATTTATTATTGAGATGTGTGAAAATGAATGAATTGCTCAAATGATGCCTTGTATTTCTGGATGGCCTTCCACACAGCATAATGAAATAATATAGTATGGGCTGTCATTCCAGACCAGGCATTGGTGTACAAAGAACACTTGAAATAGATGACCATGCGTTGTTGACGGTGAAGAGGTGTATTGTTGATATCATCGTGTCCGTTTAGTGACGGTGAAGAGGTGTATTGTTGATATCATTGTGAAGAGGTTGTGAGTCTTTCCGGTCTTCAAACTAGTTTTTTGTGGGGGGGGTTTTTTCATTAACAACATTTTTTAATAATAACATTATTATGTCATATTTTTGGTTTGTTTTTGTTTTTAAATATTTGTCGTCTCATGACTACCTTCCAATACAATGCAGATTGCTCGAGATGAGCTGAAGAGGAATATTCGTAAAGTGAGATCCCTTTAGGTGAAATACGGCTTATCCTTTACATCAAATTTTGAAAGTTTCCTTAAAAGATAATGTTAGTGAAGCAGACTGCTGGCTGTTATCATTTTTTTTATGTGGCTGTACTGTACGTAAAACAACGTACAATTAATGTAGATAGTTATTTACCAAATTCTATTTTTTAATCTAGAGACAAGGTGTTTTGTTTGTTTTTTTGTCCTTTGCAACACTTTCATTCATCTCATGAAATTGAACAGTTTAGAAGAAAAAAATAATAATAATTTTGAAATTTGTAAATTAGTTTTTATATTGAACAACCCTTTAAACAGTAATATAAGATTTTTTTTCAGAAGCATTTCTGTGCCTTGAAATGTACATCTACTGTGATCATTCTACTTAAATTTCTTGGCCAGAGTTAAGAACGCATGGGGAAATGCTGCTGGACAGTTGTCCCATGGCGCCCCACGAAAAAAGCTTCCCCCCCCCCCCCTCCCCCCATCTATGCTCATCTTTGTACGTTGTGACGTACTGTCAATGAATGAAATTACCATACTATACAAAACTATATAAAGATTTTTTGTTATTGTTGTGTTATGTTCTGTTACACTTAGACATGGTCACTGCTTTGCCTGACAAACAAGCAAAATAGTTAGCTACATCATTTGATTGAGACGTTATTACTACTATTATTATTATTATTATTATTATTATTATTATTATTATTATTATTATTATTATTATTATTATTATTATTA
>JARFNW010144726.1:0-19393 GCA_031763155.1 Dirona albolineata | reverse complement strand
TCCCCTAAACAGCCAGATTAAAAGATCTGTACGCAGCTATAGATTCCTTTCTATAAGTACAAGGAGCGAGAGACATTTTAAATCTATTATAGTGTATGCCACTAGACTTTTAAACCTGCACTGCGGCGGACGTGTGGGTTATTTCGGTATTTTTATCGAACTGGGCCAGACAAAATGTCCTTGTGAGACAAAGGCATTTTTGCTTTTATTGTCGAAGATTTCAGAGGCCTCCGTCCGTGGCATTTTGACCGTTGCACTTTGCAGTGTTCACGTTCGTAACATAAATAACATAAACATATTATGGTCAACATTACAACAGCGGATAAATGATGTTCAATAATGTTTCAAGGTAAACAAAAATATAGCAATGTCTTAATCCATTTATTATCCGTTTTTGAGCGATCGGTAGACATCCTTATGTTTAGCAGTGAGTCTTTCTTCAAGACTTGTTCGCTCTTTTGCGTGTGTATCATTAATTTATCACCGGAAATGTATGGAATCATCGCAAAAAAACGAGATTGGAATGACGTCATAAGTGAGGTCAATTTCGGGTCAAGCCAGGACGGAACACTCTGCTGAAAACAATGGCGTCCCCACCAAAGTGATCCGCGGGTCCTAAATATGTCTAAAACGGGGGTACAAAGTGAATCTAAAGATGGCCGCTTCCATGAATCGACGCATGAAAATGAAAACAATAATATTAATTTCAGTTCTTTGTCAAATGGCGCTACTTATTTCATCACCGAAAGAGAGCCAATGTTATTCAAGTTGGAAGAAACAGTATCAGCATCCCCTTTGTCATCGGAGGCTGAAAACAACATTGTGAGGATGTCTCCCAGATCTGTTGTCAACGACGCTGAGTTTGGAGTTGGAGGGATCAAAACAGTTCCTTGTTCGGGAAAGAAAAGTACAATTTTAGACAATATTGATGGCAGCTTCGAATTCACCAAGCCCAAAAGTAACGATATTCCAATACGATTCTCTAGTAATTCACTAGAGCTGGATGGATTGGTTGGTGAAGAAGATATGCTTGGGATGGAAACGGTAGGTGGAGTTGCAGAAAGTGAAACAGTATCCTTACCGTTACCAATTGCATTGGACTCAAACTACCTGGTATCAGACTTTTCGGATAATCTAAAAGATTTTGTGTTTTCAGTCAGTGATAATGACAATTTGTCAAAAGTTGATTCAGGATCAAGCTTTGAATCTGCTACAGTGGATAATACTTCATTTTCTGCATTACTAGGAAGTGAAGATTCCATCCCTGACACTTTACAGGTTTCGTTGTACGATGATAGTGACCCCATCATCAAAGTGCAAAATGCATCAGCTCATTCTAGAGAGGACCCAACAATGACGTCTGTGATATCGAAGCGAAACAATGCAATTGTTTTTCAAGAAAATGAACCTTTATTAAATTATGCGTCAATAAAGGCATCCTCCTCGTCATTGACGTCAGAGTCAGAGATGGAAACACCCATCAATGTTAAATTAGAACCAATTGGAAATGTCTTCCATTCAAATTCTAATACAAGTGACAATTTCTTCTTGACTTTAGAATCAGAAGACAAGCTCATCACATCTCCCTGTAAACTCTCCACCACTGCCAATTCATTTACGTCATCCATTGCAACCAGTCTTTCCAACATGAATGATATACGCTCATCAAATTTAAATATTGGACCAAGTTTTCTTAATCTGGGTGACAGTATGGGCAGTTCCTCATTAAAAGTGAAGGCTGCAACTCAAGAATCAGGGTTTTCCTCAATACCATTTGTTAACACTCAACAAATTGATTCGCCTGTCCAAGCACCCCAACAATTACCGCTTTCAAATCAAAATGTGAATGTGACTACTATTTCTATTTCTAATAAGGAAAACAATGCTATTAAAATTCTTGTGCACAGTGATGAAGGCCAAAATGTTTATGTCATAAATTCTGCAGACTTAAATGATGGAAGCAGTAACTTGAGTTTGAGTAACAAGATTTCGTTGAATGAAAACCAAGCTGTTTATAATGCTAATGCTGCAGATTTGAATCAAACTGCATCTGAATATAGTGCAAATTTTGGAGGTATTTCAAATGATGAATATGCCTTATCAGATTCATCATATTGTCAGCCTTCTTCTTCTGTTTCAGGTGAGAAAATCGTAAAAATGTGACTGTCGTGATATTGGGAATCATCATGATAGAATACTGATGATATATATCCAGTATCAGGGCTTTTTTTACTATTTATCTAGGTACAGTCTACTGGCAGTTATATGGCATTGCTCATTAGAAGTAAGTCTGGTCAGTGGGCCGGCCTGATTGAGTTGAATTTAGCTGGTGGTGAGTTAGTACTGGTTGTGACACTGTCATTATAATAACCTTCTCTGACCATATTGTGGGGTATAATGCTGTTACAAATCGTCTTTGAGCCATGCGTCTATCATGATTGCACTTTTGCTTCCAGTTTACATAGTAGAAGGCGAGTTTCAGAACTATCTGCTAGATTTTGCATGAAAAAATCTGGTTCGACCAGCTATTTTATTACATTTAGTTCTGTGTTTAAATTAAGATTCTCTTGTTTCATGTTTTTATCATAGAAAATTTTACTTTTATTTATATTTTTAAAAGTTGCTTTGGTCTCCTCTCTGTGTGAAAATTTTGTCTTTTGTTTATGGCTCAGTCTGTGTCTTCTTTTTGTCTCAAGTCTCAGTACAGTATAAAACATTTTTCATTTTCGTTAGGAGTTTGAGCTCGGTTTTCATGAGTGAAGGCTGGGAGAGTTTGTTGCTATAAGTACCTATTTTGCTTTTGATTATTATCTAATGAGAATACTTACTATATTCTGCTGCCTTTCATTTTTTCACCAGGAATTTTCTTGGTTCCTGTACGAACAAACACAGAAGTCGACAATCAGGTAAAAGACTTCTTAAAATCTATATCTTGTGAGAAATTCTTCAATCATTCTATCCAAAGAGATGGGGGTGGTTGGGGATGGGGTGGGCATTATAACAATAACATACTCACTAGTCCTACGCGAAGGGAAACAACTCTAAATCCACTAAACATGCTCCGTTGAAAGACATATGAAACTTTCCGAAAATATGAAGTTTGATGGGGCTTTTAATTCAAATTTTATATGAATTTTTTTTCTAAATGTCAAAATCCCACTTATTTTTTTCATTTTTAATTTTGACACCCAAGAAATTGTCTCGTACCATTTATTTTAAATTGTCATGCAACTTTCTAATATAATAGACTGAGTAATAGACCCTTTGTAAAGGTTTATTTGGGACACCTGGACACCTATTACAATTTCACTGGTTCTGCACCTTGCCATTTTTACCCCAACGGCTGTACAGTGACGTTTTCTACCCGCTGCGTTATGCTGAGGATTTGTGCTATATTTCCAATTTTGTGTTTATAACATCTAACCATCTACCATCTTCGACTTTCAGAAACCCAAAAAGAAAATTATGATGTGCAATGAGCCTGGCTGTAATAAAACATTTAAAAAAGCATCCAAGTTGAAAGTCCATAAGATGTTGCACACAGGGGAAAGGCCTTTCAAGGTAAATAATGAATCATACTTTACCTTTGCTTTGACGTTAATTTTACTTGAAGCATCATATATATAAAAAAATGTTTTCAGGATATTGAGCCCAATTGCAACAAGAAGGATATTGAGCCTTGCAGATGACACAGAGATATCTTAGTTTACGAACAAATAGTTGGAAAGTTTCCAGTCATTGCCATTGTTCTATTTTAAACGGTAAGAATATATTGTAACGACTGTAATTCTCACTCCTATACTCATGATATTTAAATGAACAGACGTGAAAGATAATTTTTATTTTGATGCAACTTTTGTTTCAGTGCTCATGGCCTGATTGTATTTGGGCTTTCACAACATCACACAAGCTCAAAAGGCACCTTGAATCTCATGAAGGACGCAAGGATTTTATTGTAAGTGGTATATTTTGTCAGTCATGCACAAGTTAAGTATATTATATTGTATAATATATGCGTATGTTATGCAAGATTGGCAGAGAGAAAGATTGTTTGGTATTATTGGTAATTGGTAATTGGCTTTACTGTATATAATAATAATAAATGGCATATCCACGCTTATCCACGATCATCACCATGCTCTAAGCACTTTACAGTAGCACATTTACCCCATATATTAGAAACATTAAGCCAGTGGTACTATGCAATTTCTTTTGTTTTTTTCCCCCAATTGATATCAAGCTTTATTAGACTGAATAGATACTTCCATGAATTTTCTTAAAATTGATGACATTTTTGTTTACTTCCTAGATATTTTCCTGTAACTGACCCACTTTTCAAAGTTTTCGTGTACTTTGTTAATGTTAAATCAGTATACATGTATTTTGATGTTATACTCTTTTAATCATCAGTGTGACTATCCAGGCTGTGGTCACAAGTTTACTACTATCTACAATTTGAACACGCATCGGAAATTGCACCAGCGGCCGTATACCGAGACGTGTCCAGAGCAAGGGTGTGGCCAAGGGTTTCACACCAAGAGGCAAATGGAGATGCACCTTCGTACTGTCCATGGTGTCGAAGAGAAAACATTCAAGTCAGTTGATTTTTTGTTCTTTCTATCTCCTATTTGTTATAAATATTTTTGATTTTGTAAGTATTTATGATACATTTGATTTTAAAAAAATAAGATGTCTTCCATTTTCTTATATTTATAATTGTAGCAGTGATGGGACTAGCTTTATACTTAAATCTGAATGGAGCACAGGTTATCCATAACATACATGCAAAAACTGACCCCCAACGAGACATTATCAAATTCTTCTTGGGTTCACCATGACCACTGTGCTTGGCTGAAATACTGAGGTTGGGGTCTATTTTCATCCAACATTTTTCTCCCCACTCAAATTCTTGAGCAATTTTGCACAAATTACATTTTAGCTTGTAGCTTTTTAAAGTGGCTTCTGTGTCATCAACATCTTAACAAGAGAAATTTCTATCAATTCTATCTTATTCTATTTTATCATTTTGTAAATATGTATAATCCACAGGTGTCCAAAGCCGGGCTGTGAAAAAGTATTCTACTCTTCCGGCTGTATGGGCTCCCACATGCGAGTCCACGCTCAAAATGTAGAAGATTTTAAGTGCAAGTTTACTGGATGTGATAAAGAATTTACAAAGTTGTGTCGTCTGAGACAACATGAAAAGCTGCACACTGGTGAAAAGCCATTTATCTGTAACTTTGAGGTAAAAGCTCTTAAGTAATGCAGGAGTGTGATTCACTACTTACAGAGGGATATTCATCTCTTTTTGTTTTTGTTTTTTGTTCGTTTTTGTTGCCATTATAGTATTGGCTATAATTATAATGTCGTTCATAGTTAAAAGTATAGGAATAGTAAAATACCTGTTCAGTGTTTAGTAATCTTTTATTTACATTTCACAATCTCCCCAAACCATTGGATTATTGGATGACCACACAAAACCAGGCTTCACCCCTCGTATTTGGAGCCAGGTTTTCACATTTATAGTTTACCAGCTTTTTTGTTCTCTGTTTTCTTATACTTTTACAACTCAACTTTTCACGATAATATATCTTTGCACTGTCTCACACAGCATGACGGACATGCATCTCTTTTTACTTGTCACAAAAGGCTCTAGTTTCCTGCTTTGAATGTTTTGCTATCAAATTCCTTATCATTTGTTTTATCTTTTTCTCTCTCTTTTGCCATGTGTAGGGATGTGCCTGGGCCTTTGCTACAGCCAGCAAGCTGAAACGACATCAGACAAAGCACACCGGTGTACGCAAATGGCAATGCCACATTTGCCGCAAGTTTTTCCAAAGATCTGAACATCTGAGGGGCCACCTTATAACCCACAGTGGGGACAGACCTTTTGTCTGTCCTGTTGAAGGTACCTATTCAAATATTTTAGTTTTACAATGAGTAGAATATATTAATATTAATATTAAACTTTTATTTAATTCTATATACTAATTAGTCCTGCAGGGTCTTTTTTTTGCCATTGAGCCAATGCATATCGCTGTTACCTTAGTGTCACAGAATAAGGATTTAGAAGAAGTGACAGTTTGAGATGATTGCTGCACAACTTTCGCACTACAAAACGACACAAAAAATCGGCCATTCGTTGACATATTGCTTCAGTTCGGCATCTGTTATATGTGCTCAGTTTGACACATTTTTTGCTCTATTTTTATGTGTTGGAAAAGCATGCTAAAGGCAAACTCATGCCTGTGCTCCTTGCCAACCAGCCGCCATGTTAGCAGGCATTATTAAGCGTGGGTTCGATTCCCCATTTCAACATTTTTTCTTTCTTGTTTATTACCTCTCACTAGCACTGACATTTTTCTACTATTATCATGTCATAAGGCAGAGACTACTGTATATAACTCAATTCAATCAACTAACAAAAGTCCTCTTTCATCAATTTTCTTCAGGGTGTGGAAATGCATTCACAGCCAAAAGTAGCTTGTATGTCCATCTACGGAAACACGATGAGAGTGGTAAGACGATAGTATACCACTGTCCTATGGAAAAGTGTGACCGTCATTACGCCAGCAAGGCCAGCCTGAGGCAGCATATTTTGGTCAAGCACTGTACTCTACCAATGAGTAAGTATTGAGCCCATTCATATGACTTGCGATATTAAAGCTTCCAGGGTAAAATTTAATAATTACCCAGTCATTGTCATTTGTTTCATTTCTGATTCTAGAAAGACAAAAGTCACTTTACGGGAAGTCTGTACCAAATTGCATGTAAGTTATGTCAATTTAACATTTGGTACAAGGATAAAGACTCATTGCATGCAGAGGGTCCGTAGTACGACCGTCATGAAATTTATATCACCAAGTAAAAATGACCCAAAATTTTGTGGAATTCAAAGATGAAATCAGTTTGAAGTTTTATTTTATGTGATGTCCACACTCTCTGTGTTTATCTGATTTTTTTTATTTCTTTGTCTCTCCTCAAATCAGACACCCAGCCTCAAGGTGTGATCAACTGGCTCAATTTGCTAGGTCCGAATGATGCGGTTACGGAGCAAGCAATGGCGCAAGAACTCCCTCACAACGAAGGTAAAGATATGTACTTATTACAAAACCCAAAATATTGTTTAATGTTTTAGCTTGTTGCATTTCTTCATTTCTTAACTTACCCATTAAGATGCAGTTCTAAATAGAGTGCCAATATTCATTGTTTCATCCAACCTCAAGTCTTGCGTGCTTAGCTGAATATAAATATGTCAACATTCTATCGTGTCAAACATGTGGTAAATTCTCATCAAACTGATGGGTTTGCCAGGGTTTCGTAGGTCCCAAGTTTCGAATCCTTGTGACCTTTCAAAGTGGACTCTGCAATGTTTAAAAGGGCGTTAGACTTAAAGCAACTTACAAACTTTGAAACTTTTTTGATACAGGTACTATTATTGATGATTAGAATTATAATGATCACTGCATTGGATTTCATCTTTATATATATCTCTCTGTCCAGTTCTGACGCAGACAGCCCTAGCCCCAAGCCAGGATGTGGGGTCCAATACTGATTTTCTTGCTGGAGGTAAGCACACAATGGTTGCTGTTGGATAAAAAATATTTAATTGATATTGGGATTTAGAATTCCTGTGGCATTAATTTTTTTAAGAAATTATATATTTGGATATTGTTTATAAGGAGGACTGATGTTAGTAGGGAAACTTTATTTTTAGAGTTTTTTTTGGTCACATTTTCATTACCGTTGAAATCACTGCCAATTTGTGGTAACACGTTTTTGTGTTTTGCATTCTTATAGTTTGTCAAAGGGTATTAAAATAGGATGTCTCTGCTTATTTGAACATTGAGAGTTTTGGCCAGGAACATTTCTCGCTCATTGAATTTATAGTTTTTATACCAGGTTATCATAATAGAATGTCAACTTTCTAAGAATCTGTTCCTTGCGGAAAAATACATTAAACGAAACTTTTTTTTGTGGAACCATGAACTTTGAGTTACTTGGGGCTTGGCCTAACTCTGCTGAAATGATGTAGATTTAGATATTTTTTAAAAACCAACTAAACCAACCCATGCATGGTTATTGATTACCTTTGGTCACCCCCACTTTCCCCCACAGGAATGACTGATCAGACCCTGCTCAACTCGTCCACTTGCAAAGTCATCGCTGACCCGACCTGCGGCAATCTCATGTCACAGCTGGTAGTGGTATCCAATGGTGCTGTCCCACACATTTCCCCGACCTCCTCCTCCTCCTTATTGGTGTCGTCACCTTCATCATCATCCCTACCTACAACAGCTGTAACAGCAACAGTGGTGGCAGCTTCTTTCCCTCTAGAACAGCAGCAACAGCTTCAGCAAAAGGTCCTGGAGGTGGAAGAACTTCTTCAGGTAAAGGAATTAGGCCATTGCCTAAATTGGGAATCTGCACTGCAGTTGGCGCTTGGGTTACTTCTGTCTTCTTTTGAAATATATGCTAAAGACAAAATGCCCCTGGCTGTGGACAATTTAAAGGCAATTTATTTTTATATATTTTTGATTGATGCTGGAAATGAGTCCCATGTTGCTATGAAAAATTGCATTCATGTTAAATGTAAGAGAGGCCAAGAATATTCTCACGTCATCATCCATAATATTTTTATTCCTATGACCACAATATATTGAAGAAAATGATACTAATACTTGTCATTGCTTATATGAGAAAATGATTTTAAATTTCTATGTGATTTAGGAAAGTTGTCGGGACATGTCGATTTTGTAAAACTATTGACCTTGATATATGCCAGTTCAGTTGGGTATCTTCAACTGTATGGAGTATTCATGTCACCGTAATGAGTATTTTCTCCAGGTCAGTTGACCCTTTCTGAGATGACCCATTTTTCCAATTGTGTGACAGGGTCACATAATAACATGCTGGACGTTGATAAGCAAACCAGCATGGACAAAGATATTTGGAAATATTCAATTTACAATAATAATATTTGAAATATCTAAAGCTTTAAGTAACTTTAAACATATATATGGACTTTCAATGGTGACCTTTCTTTGATCATTCATTTTTGTATCTGTGCGTCCTCAGCAACAAGAAAGAATGTCCAATGAGGCCCTGGAGAGGGGCAAGAAAAGACAATTTGTGTTCGAGAATATGCAGGGGTCAGCAAGGACGGACCATCGCAGCAATGAAATCATCAGTCAAAGGGCTTTTAAAAGGTAAATTTTGGACTGAATAATGTCTTTTATATGATTGCCAATTTCGTGACAAGATTTGTCACAAACTTTGAGAACGTCACATTAAGAAAAAAATTATCGGGGAAAATGGATGATGAGAAGCATTTTGAATTCACCAATTTAACTTTAAAGTTGTGAGGAAAGCCTTACCTATTTGAAATATTTCCTATTATGTTAGTTCATTTGAGTGCAAGCGCTGAATTTGTAATCGAAATGCCAAAGTGGATACTTTGATAAAAACTTGCCAAATTGTTTTGTTTTTTGCTAAAGAGCATATTTGGATTAAAGACTCCTTTGATTCATTTGTTTTCCCTCTCTCTATTGTGCCTGTATATCGGTGACTGACATATTACGCCTATACAAAGTCATCTTTGAATAATCATTTGGTATGATAGGTTTTGTTCTGAGTACCAGTAGAGCTTAAGCGATAAAACCTTTTTTTTTCTTCTTTCTCTCTTCAAAGATGGCAGAAACAAAAAGAAATAGAAGCGGCAAAGTTGCGAGCCCTTTTGGAAGAGCAAACTCTTGCTCTCCATTCATCATCATCATCCCCATCCATCATTCCCCGAGTCTCAACCTCATCTGGCGACTTGAAGAGTCCAGACAGTTCCAACGTGTCTCTGGCAAGTCAAGCCAACACACAGCCAACCAGAGTTGAGGGGGCAAACCCGACTCTGCTTTTTAAAGGTGATTTTGTTATTTATTTGTTTGAAGTGGGTCAGATGATATACTTATGTTCAAGACCCCCGACCCCAATATCAACCAATTTTTATTTTGTTTTTTGTTGTGTACTCAAAAATATTTTCTGAAAATAGAAATTGTTAATAGGTTTTGGGAAAAAACCTTCTCACTTCAGGCATGTAGATGGCTCCTACACTGCTTTACAAAAGAGTTAAGATAACAAAACAAAAGAATGAATTGTAAATTGTTTGTGTACTTTTTGCAGAAATCCCTGATATGGAGCTCCAGGCTGAAGGCATTCAGGGCTCCGTAATGGACGGACGTTCGTCCTCTTCCCATGGCGACTCGTTCATGACGGAGCTGTTCATCAAGGACCCAGAGACAGGCATGACGTACAGACAGACGCAACTATTGCAGGTCAGTGCCTAAGGGTTGACACGTACTATTTTTTTTCTTTAAGTCTTTCATTCAAGAATTGTCTAGAATGTTAAAAGTGAAAGTTTGTAGTACTAAAAAAATCAAGGTTTTTTCTTCCACATTTAATTTTTTAAATTTTTTTTTTCACTGTTGAGTTTTCTTCCAAGGTAGGATGGGAAGGTTTAGCTGTATTTTTTGTTGTTGTCATTTTGCACCTAGTGATGGGAAAATCATTGGCAAAGTCATTGGTTTTCTCAATATCAAGTACTTTTACTTTTAGATATATGTGAACACTTCAGTCACATTCTTATATTGCTTTTGCTGCATTTGGTCAAAACACAAGGATGTAAATCTTTCAGATTTTTCCAATATTAAAAATCCGAGAATATCTCTGCTGCTTTGTGATTTTTATTGACATTATACTGTTCTAAGATATTCTCCTCCTCTTTTGCCGTTCTCACTGCCTGGTCTTTGAAGATTACTGAACTATCAGATGCTGTAGATTGTAAAATATTCACTTGGTCAATGCTTGTGTTCAATAGCCTAGTTCTACAACAGTGGCCAAAGAAGGCAATAACCAATTAGCTATTCATTCTCGCCATCCATCTCCATTTGTTGTACTGATGCTCTTGAGGCACATATCTTTGCTTTTCCAATCTTTTTTTTGCTCTCTCTCCTTGTCTATTTAATTACTTGTATTCTTGTAAGTTTTTGTTGTTGAAATATTAACCGCATATATCAGTTATCTGTAACAACCATGATTGGTTAAAAAAAACCATGTAATACGACATAAGATCTGGAATGATAATTTGAAAACAAATTATTTTATTCTTCGAAATAACTTTTCCGAGTGGGTACAAAGTCACTTCTCTTTGTTTTGGCAGTGCTTGTTTACACACTATATGGTTGTAAGCAGCATTTGTCCTGTCCAAAAATTGTAATCGCGTCTAACAGGCAGCGTGTGGCGTATTAAGTGTTGAATGTTCTGTTGCTTTCCCGAGTAAAAAGGGCTACTGTAAATCGCTTAGAGCATGGTGATGATCGTGAATAAGGGCTATATAAATGTACATTATTATTATATTATTATAATTTATGATCCCCATTGTTTGTGTTTACAGGATGACCCTCCAACTCTGTGCCTGTTGGAAGACATGGGAGAAGTAGAGCCGTCCCATAATGTCGTCCTTGATGCTGGCCTGGAGGGAAACCTGATGGAAGAGTCGCTCAGTTTCCAGGATTTGGAGTGAAACACAGCTTGTGGAGTTGAAGCGTTTTGATTGTTTTTGGCTCAGCCCTTAACATGCAAGTTGTGTTACACAGTCAGTCCTCTCGTGGCTGACCTACTTGGCTATGACTATGACGGTCTCCCTCGGCCCCAGGGCTGAAATGGTACTAGCTGAGATCTAGGAAAGTAATCTGCAATAGTCTAGTATCCTGAAGAGAGAGAGAGAGGGATAGATGATCACTTGCCCACTCCACCAGAATCATGAACTTTCCTTTGTTTTCTCAGTTGTGACTTTGTCATGGCTGAAGCCTGTTTGAAGGGAAAGTAAACGAAAGACTCACCTAGTTTCTGGGTTCATATTTTGTATAATATAATCCTTGAACATTGAAAAGGTCAAAATGAAGAAGTTGGGTGGTTGATACATTGATATTTATTTAAAGCCAGAGGTGATGAGTTCGGGTCACACTTTTTTGTACCCGAGGAAGATGCTTTACTCTGGTTTTGTCACTCGACGCAGTGATATGGATGGATATCATCCTGGAAATTAGGAAATGGGTCAGTGCTGGACTTGGGTTTTGATTTTCAGGACTTGCAGCCCCTTGTGTTAATACCTGTGTTGCTAGTACTTGTCTTGTGGTTGAGGTCATACTTGTATGCTGGACATACAGGGTCAAAAAGATAGATATGGGTTTATAGTCTGAATCCCGTACAAGAACAGGCTTACCACCACAGACGTTATATCATTTAATTTACCCCCTTGCAATCTTTGTCCTTCAAAGTCTTCAACTTGGGAGTTGGGTAGTGAGCGGTAGGGCACCTAGTTAGGTGCATCATACTGACTGACAATATCTTATTCACACCCGAGTCAAGTTGGGGAAATATAATATGTAATAACCAATGACTAAACGTTGAGCACATCAATGCCAGGATTAAAACTCAAACCCAGGATCTCCCGATCTTGAACTTGAACTCTCCAGCCTGACTCGGCCATAGATGCTATTAAGATCAATTAAGCCAGGGTTTTTTGTTGTGGTTCCGTTCCCCCAGGAAACCATAGAAGATTTGCATGCAACAAGGTACCTAACGGCAACTCGGCTGTGAATAGCATGTATTTTGAAATAGTAATAAAGTCTGTGACAGTGACAGAAAATTTGTCTGTTATCTGTTCCCTATAGTACCGTTATTAAACAGTGTAGGGACCAGCTCTGTGTCTGGCCGAGGACAGTGTACAAGGCAGAAGGCATTGAAGTGCAGACCCAGCTAAAATGTATCCAGATTAAGTGCATGTCTGTGCACAACTAGTACTAGTACACATGGCCTGATGATAGAGAGCTGGAAAATCTATGGATCAAGATTTTAAGACAAGCAGGGGATCAGTTCACTGTGCGTGACAGAAAATGATATTATAATATTAATCCAGATGTTGACAATTACTCAAGAAGGCAGTCCCTATAATATCTTTACTGAGAATAAGAGCCAGGATGCTGTCTGCTATGTGAATACAGTTGTATTATTATTATTATGACGTTCATTTACTGTATTTGATAGATGCATTACAGCTGACACCAAACTTGTATTTGATATTTGGATGAAATGAAATGCCTATTATTATGTAAACTTCATGCAAATGATGATAGCAACAATAAAGTGAAAGATTACATACATTATTAAAATTACCTTGATGGCCATACAGATTTTTGTTTGTTTTTATGGTAACTACCTATTTTATTATTTTAATTTTAATGCAACAAAATTCTTTTGCTCACATTCACATGAAATATGCGTGTTTTAAACCCATTTTACATACTTGTATAATAAACCTTTGTGATTTAATTTATCATCTCTTTACGACTTCTTTATTATTATTATTATTATAATAGCGCAGTGGGCTCATCACCTGCTCGTCCGTAATTCCTGATGCAGAGTCTTTCTAGCCATGTGTTAGGTGATGAGTGGTGTAAGTCCTCATTGACATTTGAATCCATTTGTCATGTGCACCCTTCAGAGCTTGACACATGGCCTGTCCCTACACTGCTTATTGCGGTAATAAAGGGGATTCGATAAACAAACAAACAATATAATAATAATGGCTTTTTAACTTAATTATGATTTTGCCAAAATCAAAAGAAAAAAAATAAATCTGATGACTGCTAAGCTCTGAAATGTCAGGAAAGTCATTTGGTCCAAAAGATATCTGTGTTGTGGTAATAACTTATATTATTTGTCTTTCTTAGTCCTAGTGGCTCAACCACTGCCCCACCAGCTCCTAAGATTTCCGTTCCACAGTGACTAAAATACATTACTGTTCATGCACAGCCATCCTCACTCTCTATTGATCTAGTGGGAATATTTTACATTCGATAAAAGTGATTAAAAATTGTGAATATACACAATCCCTGTTCTTAGAGTTAGTAGAGAGATGCCAATGAAATAGTCTGAAATCTTAGCTTCCAAGAAAAAACAAAAACATTGTTTTTGTTGTTGATTCTAGACTACTGACAAGATTATTTCGCAGGTAGTCTCGCACTGAATCGTACCAGAGCTATGGAAATTAAACATTGGATTTCCGGAAACATTCTCATGATCAACATCCTGTCATTTGAGTCTAGCTACCTCAACGTAAGTGTACGAACACAACACAACATTGATATTGCAATAAAATGACATATTTATTTCCACTTTTTATTCAATTCATTATATTTACAAAATACTGTTACAAAAACAACCCTGCTGTTACCAAGACTCATCACCATAAACCTTAATTTTTTTTTAGACAAAGAGAAGAAATAACGTTACAGCATGACTTGTTTCAAAAAGCAAAAATACTTTCGAGTTAGAGAAAGCCTTTATAACGGTAATATAATATGATTGAATTGTATGTGCACTATTGTGTAAATAATGGATTAGAAAGGTAGTCATGTGATAACTAAAAATAAATATATAATCAATAAATCACAAGGTGAAAGCAACTCAACTAGACTATGATGATGATTCCAAACTTTGTTGTTTATGTTGATTATCGAGTCCCCTTTATACCGCAAAAAGCAGTGTAGGGGCCAGCCTTATGTCAAGCTCTAAAGGGTGCAAATGACAAATGGAAGTAAATCCAAATGTCAATGAGGACTTAAACCACTCATCACCTAGGAAGACTCTGCATCAGGAATTAAAGGTGATGGGCCCACTGCTTCCAAATACCGTTACAAATAAATTGGACAACAATGTTACATGAGGTCCATACATTTTACCAGTAAACACTTTGCTGTTACTGTTACTAACCCAAGTGGTTACTATTCAGTGTTATAAAACAACTGAGAACTGCCACCAGGGCATATAATTCCAAACCTGTGGAAATAAAAGAGTTGTCATACGTTGGTTGCCATTCTGTGATGATTACCAAATGTTGGTTCCTCCTACCCTGCCTGCATCAAATTATACTGACGTACGTATATATTCAGAATTGACATTTCACAGGATTCTGGATATTGATAGCGGTGGTAGTAGTGATAGTGGTAGTAATAGTTTGTTTGTTTATTTATCGAGTGTCCTTTATACCGCAATAAGCAGTGTAGGGGCCAGTCATTTGTGTCAAGCTCTGAAGTGTGCACATGACAAATGGAAGTAAATCCAAATGTCAATGAGGACCCACCACTCATCACCTAACACATGGCTAGGAAGACTCTGCATCAGGAATTAAAGACGAGTAGGTGATGAGCCCACTGCGTGGTAGTAATAGTAATAATAATAATAATGACAATTATATCTATTGATAGTGATATCCAGTGATATATAGTATATATATTATTTTCATATGTAAGAATATGATATGATATATGATATGGAGATAAAGAAAAAAACCAAAATATCACACACTTCCAAACCTAGAAAAGAGTATTTGAAGAATCAGATTCATCATCTTACACCTGAAGAAATTAGCCTCTAACTTGGATATAACAAAATTTTAGGAACAACCATTTATTGTTTGTTTTGGGTTCTACATAATATGAGAATTTTGTTAAAACTTATGTGTATTATATTGGAATTGTGACTACAGTACGATTTGACCCTTGACCCTAACTCACATCCCGGTATATGACATTCATAACAAGCTGTCACACGATATACATCCCGCTAGTTACAGTTACATTATGTACAGTAGTGTCTTCTTTCTTTCCTTACCATTACCAGAAACCTATGGTAGCTTTTGGTGTAATGTAATGTAAGTGTAAGTACAATAACGGTGTCTTCAGGTTTAAAAACACCCTGTACTTTTGTCATTGTCATATTGTTTTGTACAATTATTATTATAATCACGACAGATGTAATAATAATGCACATTTATATAGCGCTTATTCACGATCATCACCATGCTCTAAGCGCTTTATAGTAGCACATTTACCCCGGGTAAGCAACGGAACACTCAACACATAATACGCCACACGCTGCCTGTTAGACGCGAATACAATTTTTGGACAAGGACAAACGCTGCTACAACCGAGGAGACCTCCGAATTTAACGTCCGTCTCCGATACGACGAGGTAAGCAGGGCAACGTGTCTTACCTTTGGACACAAGCGCCAGTGAGCCAATACATTTCATTATGTATTTTTTTAATTTATTTTTTTGTCGCTGACGGGTTTAGAACCCAGGCGGTCACCTGTCTATTCACTGGCCACGTAGACATGGCTTGCCAACACAACAGTCGAGTCGTGCTCACTGATCGGCCACCCACTGTGTCTCTTCAAGTCATTCCGATTGTTGTGACCATAGTATTGTTGTTGTTGTTCGGGAAAGACGACACAATTGATGTAATGTTGTGTTCGTACAGCCTATGATGTCCTTTACATCAATAATGTATTTACAAAGTCTATTTCTTTTGGGGTATTTTTGCACCGTATTAGGAAGGAAAAAAACCCATGACCGTATGGTTTTCAATCTTAGTGGATTCAATAAGTTTATGGATGTTGTATTTATGACCGATTTTGGCAGACTTTTCCATTATTGAATGTTCAATTAGTGACTGTTCAATTAGTGACTGTTCAATTAGTGACTGTTCAATTAGTGACTGTTCAATTTATGACTGTTCAATTAGTGACTGTTCAATTAGTTTGGCTACTTGTGCGGTGAAAACCTGGTCAAGCATATTGGTCCAACATATTCATACCACTTTGGTTTTCTGATTATGGAGACGTCATAGTGTGAACAAAGGTTACAACATTATTTCTCTGGCTATCCAAACTTGGAGGCACGGTGGCCGAGAGGTTAAGTCATTACCCTAACCACGCTGACGCGGGGGTTCGAGCCTGACTTTGGGTATTGTGTTTTTTCCCTATTAATTCCCTATTGCTTACACTGCGGCGCCTCACTGCGACTGACGCTTGGGTTATTTCTAATTGTCAAAATAAACCCTAAAGACAAAGTGCTCTTGTGAACAAATTATTGATCTAAATTCATTATATTATGTTTTATAGATTTGGCACCCGGGCATGTCTGACATCTCTTTTACTGATAGCAATAAATCACAATTACTATAAGTGGGCTAATATCGAATCAAGGAGGTTTTTCAGAAGCTTGGGATCCGTAAAAAAAAAAACATCAGCAACAGCAACAACAACATCAACATCAACAGCAGCAACAACAACAATAATAACAATAACAACAATAACATCACCATCATATATAATGATACAGCTTCAAATGCAACGCAAAATGTTTGGTAAGATCAGTGACCTGTCCCCCACCATGCAATAAAGGGTTGAGTCGCCTCACTCCAGGCTTATGACATTCAGGCCATTCACCTATCAGATCATTATGATTAAGATATGAATTATCAAAAGGGTTTCATGATCTCGGTAAATAGACTGGCTGTGATACAAAATTCACCTCCTAGATAAATGGGAAGCACTGGATTTATATGTCGTCGTCGTAGTCGCCCCCCCCCCCCCCTATTGAATTGCTTTGAGCAGAAATGTAACATTACAACCTCACCAGACCGTATAATATCAAATAAGTATTTATTGTAATATGCTTCAATTACCAGATTAATGTAATGCATTTTGATGTGTTACCAGAGATCCCTCACCCTAGCAAAACACCGTTATTTAATGAGTATTTATTGTAACACGCTTCATTACTAAATCAATGTTCTGCACTTTGATATTGTTAACAATATCTACATTCATGATCAGTTCCATAGAGGGACACCCCCCCCTTTCCCCCCACCTTCCCCTTCCCCCTCACCAGACAACAGTATTAAGTTAGTAGTCTATGTATTGCAACATCCTTCTTTTACTAAATTAACAGATCCGTCACTACATTCATGGCCAGTTCATCCCCCTTTTTTACATGCTCAAAGTGTATTGGACCAATAGGTGAAACCCGTTTGCTTGGGCTTTCCATTTCCGGAAAGGTCGGTCTGTTGAGAGAAGAACGTACCGTGACAAACAACGTTCTAATCCCATGGTTTGTTTCGGTACTTCCTGAATAGCACGGTCACGATTCTTGGGTCAATCTCCTAACGATCTGGTCCTTTTGGGCCTCTGGTGCGTTTGAAAAGAAAACTTGAGCATATATATATATATCCAATCGCTAATACCACATTCTCATTCATCTACTCAGGGTTAATTAACATAGATACAATATTATAAGATATGATAAGCCTTTATTGATCCATGGATGAAATTACGATCATCACCATGCTTAACAGTAGCACATTTACCCTGGGTAAGCATCGCAACACTCAACATTTAATACGCCACACGTTGCCTGTTAGGTGCGAATACAATGTTTTGGACACGGACAAACGCTGGTTATAACCGAGGGGACCTCCGAATTTAACGTCCATCTCCGATAGGACGAGGTAAGCAGGGCAAAGTGTCTTACCTAAGGTCACACGCGCTGGTGAGCCAATACATTTCATTATGTACATTTTTTTTTGTCGCTGATATTGTAAATGACAGCGACAGTACTGACCTCAACAGAAAGTTTTATCGAATGGCGTTTTACGGCGGTCAATGAACACAACACGAGATGGGTTCCCATAATAGGTCTCGTGGAATTTAATATTTTTAGCTGGATTGTTAGCGTTCACAGTGTGCTCAAACAGTATATCTCTAGGCGGGAAAAAATAACATATCGCGTACATCTCAAAATTGCATAGCTTCCCGCTTTCATTGGAATCATCGAATAGTAGGTTCATTACTTGTTATTTCGTAGTCATGTTTCTGTTACAAACATAATCTCATAGTTATACCCTTTGACGACATCGCCCAGTTTGATTGTTATATTTCGGCACGACTGTGCATTCGTGAATCCAACCAATGTATTGTTGTTGATTTTGATATCACTGTTGCGACAATTCAAAGGTTAATTCTGTTTGCACAATGTGGTATTTGGGGCCAGTTATGAAGGAGGGCAATTAGCTGATGATGTGTGTTAGGCCGAGACACTTTCTGATGAAGGTACAAATGGCACGTTGTTTTCACCGTCCACGACTTTTTTTGTTTGTTTTGAAAGACCATGTAAACAAGAGTCAGCGAACACGTGGTCACAGTGGTTGTAACACGAAAAACACAGTGAATAGAAATGTAAAAACGTAGGCCACCAAATGAATTCGGTTAAACTTGCAGTATTTGAGGGAATCCATATTTCAGAGACGAAAAACATTTATATTGATTACACGACGATAATCACTGGAATGTCTTTTATCATGAATTAAATTGACCGAGGACTCATCAGCGACTTTAAGAAGGTCGGCTGCCGTGGTCAATATAGATGGTCATCAAAATTTGTATCATAAACCCTTCTTATATAAAGCAGCTGTGTTTTAAAACGATCTGTATATATTT
>JARFNW010144716.1:0-7500 GCA_031763155.1 Dirona albolineata | reverse complement strand
ATCATCGTCATTGTCATTATCATCATCATCATCGTCATCATCATCATCATCATCATAATCATCATCATCATCATCATCATCACCACCACAACCACCACCGGCGCCACCACCATCCCCACCACCGCCACCACTACCAACATCATCATCATCATCATCATCATCATCACCACCACCACCACCACCACCACCATGACCAGACCAAATCAGTCGGAAGTCGGGATTCCTAGATCCATCAATCAGGCCAGTAAACTTTTTTTTAAATAATTTCAAATAATATAATCAGTCTGGGCATCTTTAGACGTCAACATGACTAATCAAAATTGATTTCATCACTCCACGTAGAACATAATATAATAATACGCTTTTACACCGCATCCTTTAGAGTTTCAATTATTTTAAAAAACCTGATACGTAACACATTTTCCTTATATCACACGTGTGATACGCTAAATACACAGGACGTGATCTGCGATTGAAGAGAAGAAGGAGAATACTTCATATTATGCGGTAGGTCCGTCAGCCAAAAGCGGAAGTCAGCCACTTTGAATTCCCACTGAGGTCATTCTTTTTTTTTTGTTGGACGACAACGTGAACACTCTCTCTCCACCCAAGAATAACCATCTGTATTCTGTGTTCCCCATCTCCCGCCTGATACAAACAAACTCATCCCAAATCAGGGTGGAGTGCTGGTAACTTTGTGAGTAAAAACGGATATTTTTCTCCGCGGATGTTTTTCTCCGCTTTGTATATTTTAGGGCATTATACTTTTTGGTGGAATATAGGAAATTATTTATCCTCATACATTTGGCATGAGTGTTTGGTGTTAAAAAAGAAGTGAATTTATCTATTCACCCTGCTGACAATACGAACATTTCGAAGCGGTTGTTACGAATGGAATGTAAGTAAAGTCTCGTATATCTCATATTCCTTTTGTGAAGAGCAGATGGTGAAGAAGTTTTGAATTTTGACTAGACAATTCGGTGTCTAACAACAGTGCCAAATTTCAGAACCACGCACAAAAAAACCCCCAACAAAATAAAGCAACAACAAAAATCTAAGCGTCCCAATTGAACGGCACTGCTGCTTTCTTCTTTGATATTCCTTTTATTTAGATAAGACAGTCTGACAACCCTCATTATTATACCCCTCCTCTATTCACTCACACACACATACACACACACACTCTCTCTCACACACACACACACACACACACACACACACACACACACACACACACACACACACACACACACACATAAACACACACGCAGAAAGAAACAACAGCTGTGAATGGTATGCCATACAATAATTTTGACTGAAACTGTAACGTACCAAATTTTATTCAAATAGAATTGGTTTGCCAGACCCCTTTCCGAAAATTAACAAACTATTTGGTTACTCAAAGGGTGTGAAGAGTCCTTGATAATGGAAATAGTTTTTCTTTCGCAATCAAATCCATGTATAATTTCGAAATCTGGGAAATAATAACCAGGTCCAAAAAGTTGAGGTTTATTTTAAAAAATAATTATTTATGAATTTATTTTATTTATCAATGGTATGTGTCATCGATCCTGTCGAATCCCCTCCCTAACAACTCACATCAGAACAAATAATACTTTCGATAACCGCCGTATAAAACAGACCAAGGAGTGTGTTGTCAACGTGAAAGTATAGACTTTTGGTCAACGTTTTAACGACATATTAATGAGATTGGCATTCCAGTAAAACACATTGTCATTTATATACATTGACGGTTTCTACTTTTTCTCCTTTTAAAAATAAAGGTTCGAGGTGTGTCTTCTTTGTTCTAATATCAATTCTTTGGTTTTCTTTACGTTTAAAAGTAAGAAATGCTCCTCACACCCATTGATAAACCAATCTATAGTGGCTCTAAAATGATTTCCCTCTCCCTTTTCCTTAATCAACCTTTGAATAGCTGTATCATCAGCGAATTTGATTACACTGGTATTATTACAATCGTTAAAAATGTTGCATTCATTGGTGTAAGTTGTTTACACACTAGGCGACAAAACGGCTCATTGGGGTGCACCTTTGTTTGCAATAACAATTTCCGATTTTACATAATCAAATATATTACCACTTTTTCCGCATTTAACATCTCTCATTGTGCGTGACGTATTGCGGTCGTAACGTAAGAAAGTGTAAAACACAAGATATTAAATGCACATTCAAATTTAATCCCCTTAATCTTGATTTTGAAATGATTATGTATGGTTGAATGCGGATGAAAAATCAATAAAAAGAATTATGATTTAAGTATCCTCAAAGTTATTTTATATTACGCCTCACTGTGTGTTTAAGTATGTGTGTGTGTGTGTGCCTGTGTAGGCGTGTGTGTATGTATGTGTGTGTGTGTGTGTGTGTGCATGTGTGTGTGTACCATCGTTTGGTTTCCAACAGTAACATGAATATACTACTATGATTTAATCAACATCCTCAATCGCCATGTGAATGGGGTAAGCGGGTATGTGGAATAAAGACATTGAATTTTCTCCTATCCTCCGTGACTGTAACATATAAATAAATGTAATTGCGCAGAATTGATGTATGGAAATGCCTTTCGAAGTTACGATAAATCCAAGAAGTAACCAATTGATATCATATCATTTGTATTTTGCACAAACATGGATGATGTGTTATGAAAATGAGGATGATGATAATGATGATAGTGATGATAATGACGATGACGATGTTGTACCAGGAGAGTAAACATGGTTCGTGGAAGAGAAGTATAGAGGAATAGAATGGTAGTAACGTGAAGAGAAGTATAGAGGAATAGAATGGTAGTCACGTCACGAGAAGTATAGTGCCTAGAGGAATAGAAGGATGGCTGTGTGAAGAAAAGTGAACAAATCCATGCATTGCGTGGCTTCCCTCTATTTTACGCCTTACCTTTCGGTCCAAGATTGGTTGCTAGGCAATGACACATGTGGTCAAGCGATGCTTTAGTCATGCAGTACAGTGTAGTAGCGGCCACGGTGTGTGCTAAGATGGAGGATATAATGACCACACTCCCTTTAGTCTTCTCTAGCCATGGAATTGCCTCCTTGGTCAAGAAAAACACAGATTTCGTGTTCACGTTCATCAGCTCATCATACATCTCCTCTGTAGTTTCAAGAATCGTCACTGGCAGAGACAAACCACCAGCGTTTGGAATCAAAACATCGATGCATCCAAAGGCATCTACAGCCTCCTTTATTATCTTAACCCTGACTTCTTGATCTGTGACATCTCCGGTCACTGAGATGAATCTATCCTTGTGTCCAGACACCCCTTGACATCGTCTTAAAACATTTTCAAGTCTGGATTCCGAACGACCACACAACACAACCGATGCCTTTCTTTCGGCAAACAAAACGGCGATGGCTTCACCAATTCCAGAACTGGCTCCTGTCACAACGCACACTTTTCCTTCCAAAGACATATTGGTAAAAGTCAATGTATGTAAAAGAGATTTAAATTTCAGGTCTGTATCTCACTCAGCGACTTCAGAATGAATGGGGAGTTGTGAGTGGCGGTTGTGGCGATAGGAGCAATGACCTTGATGAACCAAACAGGAAATCCTATTTAACGGTGACTGCCTAGCCACCGGTATCCACGACATAATGCGAGATCTGGATACAGTCACGATTTGCTAAAAGAGTGTCATCAAACAAAGTCTTCTACCTTTTCTTACAACACAAATGGACATACACTCGTGGTGATTATTAGGCGGTGTATGGTGTGCACAATCTAAGGTAAGAGGCAGGTATTTCTTTGATCCTTTTTAGGCATACCATTACAATATTCTAAATTCATACCAGCGATTGAAGTATGAAATAAACAATATGAAAAGTATCCAGAAAACAATTTACAGAGAGAATTTTAGTTATATACCACATACTCTGACATGACATGAGCTCACTTAATTAAACAATGGTAGCGGCGAGACCATTGGCCATACGTCTAATCGCACCAAGCGGTTATTACTAAGACTTGGATCTCCACCGCGCCTTAATAATTCGCCAGGTTATTATTTTACAGCAGGTGGTAAAAAGTATTTTCCGATTGCACTAAGACAAAATAAATAGCTCTTATCAGTAATTCCCTGACGCTAAAAATAACCTGTATTTTTCCAACGGTTAAAACTTGGCATCAGCAGTTGCGGATAAAGAGGGGGAGGGCGGTTGGTGGGGAGATGTCTGCACTCGGCATTAACGTGTGATGAATACTGCGACCCAGGGACGTTGGAGGACAGATGCACTTGGAGAAGAATGATCGGCAACTTGCAAATAAGTTATCGCCACACATGATGATGTATAAACATAATGTTTGCTTGTTGTCGGTTCCCTATAGTACCGTAATTGAACAGTATAGGGACCAGCACTGTGTTGGCCGAGGACAGTGTGCAAGACAGAAGGCATCGATGCGAAGACCCGGATATAACATATCCAGGTTAAGTGCAAATCTGTGACCCACCAGTACACATGGCCTGATGCAGAGCTGGAAAATCTATGGATCAAGATTTTTAAGGCAAGCAGGGGATCAGCCCACTGTGCCAATAAACCTTGTTTGGTACAAGAAGCAATGCACTATTCAATATTACTCATATCTGAATTAGATAACATGATATTGTAGCCTCACGCATTCGCCCAACAGCTATAGAAACTGGGAATTTTACCAAAGAGGCAACGTCACAGAGGTATGAATAAATATTCTGAGACCACTCCGTTGTAAAGAGAGTGGTAGTAGGATAATGGTCGACGAAAATATTTTTTCTATTCCTGTTCTTGTGTCTCACTGGCACTGTTAAATTATCCTACTATCATTCTGTCGATTAGACTTTCAATGCCCGCTCCCTCTTCATTTATTAGTTATTCGCGCCTAACAGGCTGCTTTGGGCGTATTGATAACAGATGGCATTAATACAGCGCTTATCCACGATCGTCACCATGCTCGAAGCGCTTTACAGTAGCACATTTAACTCGGGAAAGCAACGGAACGCTCAACACTTAATATGCCACACGCTGCCTGATGATAGGCGCTAATAGCCCTAATTCTAACCCTCACCCTAACCCTAGCCCTATTTCTAACCCTCACCCTAACCCTAGCCCTAATTCTAACCCTCACCCTAACCCTAGCCCTAATTCTAACCTCACCCTAACCCTAGCCCTAACTCTAACCCGCACCCTAACCCTAACTCTAATTCTAACCCTCACCCTAACCCTAGCCCTAATTCTAACCCTCACCCTAACCCTAGCCCTAATTCTAACCCTCACCCTAACCCTAGCTCTAATTCTAACCCTCACCCTAACCCTAACCCTAATTCTAACCCTCACCCTAACCCTAACCCTAATTCTAACCCGCACCCTAACCCTAGCTCTAATTCTAACCCTCACCCTAACCCTAACCCTAATTCTAACCCGCACCCTAACCCTAGCCCTAATTCTAACCCTCGTCCTAACCGTAAACTTTTATCCGTCCAACAGTTTGACCTGATCTGTGGTGAGGAAATCATGAGATCACACTCCAACATGATATCGTTCGCAAGCTCGCTTTGTGGGTCCATCTTCGTGGGGGTCATATCGGACGTGTAAGTCACTGAGAGAGGTAGTGGGCTGTTTTCCATTAACGGCGAAACGGAGTTGTCGTGGCAAGTGGCAAGCATGGGTTCGATCCCCCCAGTCGACGAAAATAATTTGTTTCTATTTTCTGCTCTTGTCTCTCGCTGGCACTGTTACATTATCCCACTATCATTCTGAGAAGCCTTGTTGGACGACCTGTCCGATTATGGATACCGGTATCGATACATGACTTTGGTAGATGGTGGGTTGATATTTATGTGGTGATATAACAACAATAATAATAGAAAAATATTTTGCAGTATTGATATATCAATAATAGCAGTAGGTGGCATTAGTAGTAGTAGTAGTAGTAGTAGTAGTAGTAGTAGTAGTAGTAGTAGTAGTAGTAGTAGTAGTTGCGGTAGCGGTAGCGGTAGCGGTAGCGGTAGCGGTAGCGGTAGTAGTAGTAGTAGTAGTAGTAGTAGTAGTAGTAGTAGTAGTAGTAGTAGTAGTAGTAGTAGCAGCAGCAGGAGCAGCACCAGCACCAGCACCAGCACCAGCACCAGCACCAGCACGACCACCACCGTCACCACCATAGCAGCAGCACCAGCACCACCACCAGCATTATTATTAAAAATAGCACGTACATTGCCACGCATAGAAATAGCACGTAGCGCATTACCTGTCATTGTCTAAAATGGTTGTAAGACGACTGTCTAGTTCTTGCGGTGGTACTGGCCAAACTTGTCATTCTTTCCAATTGTGTCCCCTGTTGTTTGTTGTGCTCCAGTTAGATCTATAGCCAGGTATGCGGCGGTACTGGGGGATTGGACTCCATTCCACACTAGGGTGTGTGAGAAGGAAAGCTGTCGGGTTAGGACGAGATTAGAGTAACCAAACAACCCTCGGGCCTCTATTCGTCTGTCTCTCGTTCACAACTCGCTAGATAGAGCTATTAGAAATAATATAATATTATAGAAACACCGTTATGTTATTGTGATTTCTTCAAGGAGTTCGTATGTGCTGTGTGTATGCTGTGTGCAGCTTTGTTTGTAAGGATAATAATGATAATAGTAATAATAGGTAATACCAATTTGTGTTTTAATGTGTTGGATTTGTGATTTGTTTGGTTAGAAGGCCACATTGATAATGGTATAGAACGGATCGATTATTCATCGAACTTAATTCACGGATCACTAGCGTTGTTAGTATCGAGACGTACGGGTTTTGAATATTGTTATATTATTCAGCCATTGGATTGTGGTGTGTGTTGAGCATGTTTGTTCATGCCCAGTTTGTTGTATTATTATTATAATTTAATTCAATAACGTGTCTTTTTAAGCTAATCTCCATTTGTGATATGTACTTATTTGATTAATAACTTGTATAACGACTAAACTCTCTTTAAAATCAGATAATTTGTTTTAATCTATACAATAAATTTATTTATTTTCCATCAACATTTTGACGTTTAATGTTTCAGCCGGACTGTTGTCTTTTTGTCTGCATGTAGATGTCTGTGTTGTTGTTTCCTTGGTTGTCTGTCTGTCTTCCTTTCTACCTATTATACATGTCTGTCTGCCTTCATCAACTGAAGCACTCTACCATAATTTCTACTATTTAGACTACTTTAACTACTACGGCTTCTACTACTACTACTACTACTACTACTGTTACCCGGGGTATATGTGCTACTGTAAAGCGCTTAGAGCATGGTGATGATCGTGAATAAGCGCTATATATATGTCATTTATTATTACTACTACTACTACTACTACTACTACTACTACTACTACTACTGCTACTACCACTACCACTACTAATAACAATAATAATACTATTACTACCACTACCACTACCACTGCCACCACTACTACTACTACTACTACTACTACTACTACCACTACCACTACCACACCACTACCACTACCACTAC
>JARFNW010144705.1:0-10066 GCA_031763155.1 Dirona albolineata | reverse complement strand
TTCGTGTGTGTTGCTGTGTTTCATTTTGTCTTCCATTTTGTCTTTATATTCAATTTTTGCACGTATTATTTCATTTGCTAAATTACGTTTTGCTTGCTCTAGTTGTTTTTTGTCTTTGTTCTTGAACGCTATTTTCTTTTTGTTAATGGTGTGTTTTAAATTTTTCGTGACCCATGGTTTATTGTTTGGGAAGATGGTCGTTGTTTTCTTTTCTATACATAGATCTTTACAAAAAGCGATGTAGGAATTTACCGTGTCTGTCCATTCGTCTATGTTATCGCTGTCCGGAGTGAACACATCCCACTCGGTTTTTTCAAAACAGGCCTGTAGTTTGGAGATGGACTCAGGTGTCCACATTTCCTGTTGTTTCTTGATAACCTTTTCTCTCTTCAATCTTTGTTTATATGATGGGATTAGATGGACAGGGTTGTGGTCAGAGTTTCCTATATGAGGTTTATTAAGATCATCTTGCATTAATTATACTTATAATAAGTGGCAATATAATATATAAATCTTGTTTATTTCCACTTTTTACTGATAGATCGACACCTATTGCAAGAGTAAAGGCCTGGTGATCGGCGGATACTATCAAGCAAATGAAAACTACATAGACAACGAGTGAGTGAAAGTATTTTATTTGTTGTGATTTTTTTTCTTTCTAAGATTTTAACTAGATAAAGTAGAGCATTTTTTATGAACTGATGCTACAGGGGATCTTGCTTACAACAGGAAAAATCAATTCCACAGTTTCTATAATCTATAATCTACGCTATAATCCAGTCGACTCATTGAAACCTGAACCTGTAAATTATTGTGGCTTCAAAATAAAAGTTGTTGGTTGTAAGTTGTCAAAAAGGCAAATGAAAAAAGACCAACACAGATGGCAAGTTTGAGAACAAATTTACTACTGAACACCATGTTAATAATAATAATAATGTACATTTATATAGTGCTTATTCAGGATCATCACCATGCTCTAAGCGCTTTACAGTGTAAGAGGGGACCTCCAAATTTAATGTCGGTCTCCAATAAGACGAGGTAAGCAGAGCAAAGTGTGCTCGATTCCAACTCATGACTCGATTCAATTCAAATTCGGAAATGTCGGTCTCAAATAAGACGAGGTAAGCAGAGCAAAGTGTGCTCGATTCCAACTCATGACTCGATTCAATTCAGATTCGGAATCGTCAATGATTCTGACTCACTCCCCGAACCAAGCCTTGACAGTGACTGGAAAGTTGAAAAGTTTGAAGCTCAATCCAAGCCATTTGAAGTTGGACAGCTGTGTCGTCTTTGGTTGCGTACACAATGCGACACTGGTGCTAAGATTGTGTTCACTGCTTGGCCACTGCTATTTATCCAGTTTAGGGCTATACATATATGATTTTTTTTTCCCTTTGGCTCAGGTGGTTTTATTGCAAGCTGTTAATACCATAATTAATTACTAGTTGTGTTAACAGACACCTACAGCAAGATTTACTCACAACAGGGTTTTATCCCTGGTTCCAACAATCCAGTTTTACCTGAGTTGTAATATAATATGTTGTTTGCACCACCCTTCATATACTTTTTGTATTGACTGACGAGATTAACTCCCGACTTTTGAGAAGTTGTAACCATTGTGTTACAGGTATATTTTTTTTCCTGTATTCAAATGCCTTTAATTATTCCCAAAAGCGTTGTGTCGAAGGAGATAATATGCCACTCAATGTTTTTCAAATCATACACACAACTATTTCTGCCATATTCTGAAAACCCATAATGAATGTTTCTTTCTCAATCCTCAGGTTAAATCATGTAGCAAGAACTGTTGGGAGGAAAGTTCAAGAAAATTTCCACGATGGTCTTATTTTAATGGTAAATTTTGTCTATGACTATAATTTTAAAAGTATTTTTCCATTCAAAAACCTATAGCCTTGTAATATACAGGGGGTCCCATAAAAAGCGGTACAATTTCATGTCTTAATAATTTTTCACCCGCTTAGGCGATTTATCATTATAAAGAAGAAAGTTTAGATTTTTTGTTCATACCAGATTTTTTTAATGGTATATTTCACTCATTATAACCGCTGTTTTAAAAAACCGTCTGAGGCGGTATCACATTTTCGCAAACATTTTGTGTCATGAGGAATAAATCTAGCTTCTCTCCGGATATTTCTGTTCGGACCAGCGAAGTTTTGGATTGCTGAAGACCCCTCCTTTTAAATAGACCGTAAAAAAATAGCCTCATGGATTTAAATTGGGACTGAAATGGCCATGTAATCCATGCTCTTCTTCAAAGGAGGCGAACTCCAAACTCTGAATCAAGGAAATCCATATGTTTACGTTCGACATCATCTGCCAAATTTTGCCCGCCGTTTGTTGTCACGTACATCAATATTGCGTTGCACTCCTTCACTTAAATTTAAATCAGACCCCGATTGTTTTAATCTCCAGATTATCTTTACATTTCGTGTTCAATTATCATTAGAAAAGTATTTAATTTTTTCCTACACCATAACCTTTCGAGGAAATTAGCCGCCTACTTTTCAATACTTTATACACCTTGATTGATTTGATTTTTTAATTTGAAATTGTTTATACACTACATTTTACATTTTTTCTACCCCCTGCCAAAAATATATAAAGGTATTTACAGGAGTAAATACACAAATGAAGACATTGTGAAGGCCATGGATGCGGTGCAGCACCATGGTGCTATAATTGCTTCTGCTGCCCGCTAGCGCAACATCCCTCCCAAGACTGGGTAATTATGTAAATGGACGGTCCGTCCTAGGGAAAAAGGATGACCGTACCAACAAAAGAACAAACAAACAAAAAGAAATTAAAAAAAAAAAATAACAAGTAGATATTAATGAGACAAAAGCCATCATTTTCAAGCGGCCAATTTCTCCGAAGGCCCCGCCAATTTCCCAGACAGGTGGCCAATTTCCCTGATCGATATTACTTTACTAAAATATTCACTATAAATAAATGTGAAACCAAAATGAAATAGTTCCAGTTGCAAATCAACCCCAAAAGGATATAGATTGGCCAAGGTTTACTTTGATTGGTATTTTGCTGCTGGTAATTAAACTGCCATACAGCCAATTGACCGACGCATGTCAAAAGTCGGCCAATTTCCCCGAATCTACTATACTTATAAAAATCTCACACAAACATTAAAATTCATGTCTTTTTATTTTGTTCTTTTTTGTCTTTTTCATTTCCATATGAATGAAACAGCTTGACAACCGTAGAGTGAGAGCAGAGTCTGTGTCTCAAGCCTACCGTATTTACGCCATGAAAGAGACTGGATGGAAAGAAGTGGATCGAAAGTAAGTCATTATATTAATTACTGCTATTTCAAACAATAACTGGTTGTTTTTAAAGAAAAATGAGTACTTATGAAAATCTTTTGTGAAGTGCATTTGTCTTTCACTTTCAAGGATATACTGGTTGTCTCAAAAGTTTTCTGCCAATTTGGAGACGCATTTAATTTCAGCGCCATTCTCAGTCCTTGGTTACCCTGTCTCTTCTGTCATCCTATTCAGTTGTATGTTCGTTTTCATGAATGATATATTTTTTCCCCTTTAAATTCATCTGCCTGTTTTGTTCATTTACTATTTTTAGATTAATTTATGCTATCTAATTGTATTGAAAGGGATTTCAAATGACAAACAAATTGTATTTTCGGTACTATTTTTCTATTCGGAGTGAGGCTACTATTTTTTGCTCTCTCCACTACTAATTCCTAAAATTTCAAGTAAACAGGCCTGATATGGTAATGGTATTGTTTAGCGCTTATTTTATCCTCGATGCATTATTCTCTCGTAACTCTAAGTGCTTTTAATTTACAATCACAATCAATCATAGTATTTATATTCTCCTGCCTGGACAACCTCCTGCCTGGACAACTTACATTAGGATGACACATGCCATGCAGCCTATTAGTGTTATGGCAACATGGTTTTTCATGTGGGGGAGGTCTTGGGTTCAAATCCTGGTCGAGTCATACTTAGCAGCTGTCTCGCCGATACGGCATCTTGGTAGACTGGTTGGTGTGGTGTCGTCAGTACTGTGACTGGATGAGCATGTGATTGTGTTATGTCATAAGTCTATGTGTGGCAGCACTATAGTAAGCTTATTTTAGTGTTCATAATGTAGAATTGGATGGGGCTCTCAGCCACTAAAGAAAACGGACCATTAGCAATCAATAGTTTAATTGCTAGAGTTATTTCCCTTTTGTTTTTATTCTGATCTATAAATAGAATCAATAGTCGTTACATCTCACTTTAAAAAAAACTTGAATGAAGGGTTTTTCGTTTGATTTGATCATGATCACAATCGAATATGATCATGTAAATTAAGCTTTTATTATAGTAGGGTATTTTAGACAGTATACAGCCACTCTGTTACCTGTTGTTTTTTCTTGGGGGGTTACCCTTATATGGTAGATCCTAACGGCCGGCTTTACAGGCGACTGGGTCTATATCCTAAAGGCCGGGTAAGGATATACAGGTGACCGGGTCACCCGTATATCCTCGGCCTATATTAATCATGATCTTCATGTTGGTGAAAACAATGGTTTGTTGCAATTTGTTCAAGGTCCACCTCTAGATTGCCTGGACTATAACCAAAATGTTTTAATTAAGTTCTCTTTTCTACGAGCTTACCTGTCTGATTTAAGCCTGTCCATTTTGTATTTTATGTATTTTGTCTTTTGATAGGAGTACAACAGAGGATGATATTTTGAAAGAGGAATGTGTGTATGCCCTACTCAAGTCAAGTGCCCACAGGCATCTGGTGGACTTTGACAGTCATTTGGACGATGTGAGGAAGGACTGGAGGAACTTGGAGTTAGATGATTTAATTAGCAGGTGTACGTAATGCAAGTTATCATGCATACGTTTGGAAGAGTTTATGAAAGGGTTGGGTGTGAATATGTTTAGAGGAGACTCTTCTTACTTTTACTTTCACAATATTTTAACACAATACTCTTGACCTGATGTGCTTATTGAAATGAAAGCATGAGGTTAATTGTTTACATGTTTCATGTAAGTTGAATGAGGTCACAAATTTAACAGTATTTTATGTGAAACGCAGATGAAACATTTTCTCACTTCATCAAATTTAGACATTTTGTTAGCACTGCAAGTTCATAACAATTTACAATGTTTTAAGAACATGAGTTTCAATTGATTTAGAAACCGGTAAATTTTTTATTTTCTAATTTATCAATAAATCTATTTCAGACCTGTAAATGTTTTGCCAATTCAAAAATTACCAAACATTGACACATTTTGAGTGCCCATGAAGTAAAATGTTCTGACGCTTGTTAGCCTTTAAAAACAATGGTCCCACACACTGTTCTCACCCTCGCACACACAAAGTTACAAACACACCCACAGTGACACGCAAAGGTTGCCTTCGTGACACTGCACAGGCTGTCGAGCGATGAGAGGTCGTGAACTATTTTCGTATATGTTTCTTATTTTCCGACACTCATTTGTCGACTTCTCTATTTTATTGTATGCACCAAAATGTTTGTCTGGAGATAATTCCACAAGGAGGTGAAAAATTTGAGTTACGAATTGTAGGATGCAGCTTTTTATTTTCCCCTTTACCGAATTTCGTCCAAAACAAAGCACTGATGATTGGTGTAGTAGCAGTAGGGTAGAATAGATTCAGTTCAACAACGATCTTTCACAGTGTCTCCTCATTTTGTAACATCAATAAATTACACTAGTCTAATAGCAAGCGTCCCGCTGTAAACCTTTTTTCAGTCAGTCCCCTCATTTTGTAACATCATGGATAAATAAGATTAGTCTAGAAGAAGCAGGCATCCTACTCTTTACTTTTTATCAGTAAATTTGTAAGTCAGTACATTTTGAGACAATTTGGGATTTGGCTGTTTATAGAGATCTGATCAAAATCAATGACTATTTGACATTGAGACAAAATCATTTTAAAAGTTAAGCCGTCTTTTAAATAATTGATGATTTACTTGCTCTTTGTGAATGTTAAGAGTTGTATTGGTATGTAGGTGACTTTTTCATGACAATTGTATTCTTACTTCAGATCAATTTTATGATCATACTCTTCACTATCTATTTTGTGGTTGTGGGTAATTTCTTTTCACTTTGTATAGTCTAAGTTACAAGAATTATTCAATCATTTGTTGTTTTTAGGGTACATGATATAATATGGTGACCGATTTTGATATCTGGATGACTGTATAGGTTTCAAGCTTCAAATATGTTGTACACCATTGGTTTGAGTTTGATCTGATGAGTGTTAATATTTTATTGCATTAGACGAGTGAGAGTGAGTTGATCAGCTGCCTGTCTTTGGGATGGGCCTCCAGCTCTATGGTCTAAGGAGATGGGATTAAAAAGGTAGAAAGAAATTACAGAATGTGACTGCGGAGTGGTACAGTGATCCATAGGTGTGTGATTATTGAGTTGTGTGATGATTCAGGTGTGCGAAGAGAGTGATGTATGTACAAAAATTCTGCTTTTGATATTTTTATCGTTCTTCTCATTTCTTTTTCTATCCTCCTGCTTTATTTTGTGAAATATAGAAACAATGGTGACACATTCCCATTAGCATTACTTTGGATAAGTAAGGTTGTGCCTAAAGACTTGATTAATGTCTTATGTTAGTGGTCAGAGGCAGAGTGGAGGCGCTGCAATGATGAAGATTGGGCAAGATGTGATGTGATAATGAATTTGTCAAAAAGGAGAGTAAAGCGTTGTGCAGACCAGATTGGAAGAGCAGTGGATGTCCCAAAGTTATTAGATATCATTTATGATAAAGATTTAGATTTTTTGTTTTATCAGTTGTAGTTGTAATCAATTTAGAATCTTGTATGATGTATGAATGGCTCTCTACGCAGGCATTTAAAAAATGTAAATCAAATAAATATTTGTAACCAAGATTTCATCATTTTACATTTGGCTCAGTGCTCCAATTTTTGTTTATCCACATGTGTCACTGGGATTCAAATTAAAAAAGTCACAGTACAGTGGGTTCCTCTTTAAAGTTGACACCTTTTACGTAAATTATATTTGATGGAAGTTTCAAAGTTTTCTCTTTAGATGGCAAGGGCTTTTATATTCCTTCTAGTTAAGTCAATGGTTTTTGGGATTTTTTTGTTTTGTGTTTTATTTTCCCCCTACGTCCCTAACCATTTTGGATTTTAACTTCGCCAGCGTAGACATACATTCTAGTTCTAGATTCCTGTTTCATTTGTTTATTAAATTGTTTTGGGTTATTGTTACCATGTCCACAACAAATGTTTCATGGTCGCTTTCCCTTTGCAATAATGATAGCTTTGAAATTTCATGTTAGTGTTAGACATTGTACACTATTGTATTTATTTATTAACTATCTTATTCAATGATGAAATTAAACATTGCCATCAGATGAATTTCAATATGTGTTTTGCTCGTTTCTATCTATATAGGGTGAGGAGCTCCATTTTTATGCCTCAACCGATGTTATGTTCTTAAGTAAAATGTGTCATGGGTGTTGGTATTACATCATATTCTGGTCATTTGTCACGCCGGCCAATGAAAATCCAGGTGGGGGCGTCAATAGGACAAGTTTTTTACATTATTTTCCCCTACAATAATTCAACGCCACTATTCGGGCAGTACCGATTTTGATGACATTTTGCGTTCACTTTGGTGCCCTTTAGATCAGTAACTTCTAATTTTTCTCTTGTCAGCCCTTTGATTCTATCAAATTGAAAATGCATGTTTTGTAAGTATGAGCTGTATATTTATAAACACATTGATCGTGCAAAGATCACAACTTCAACTGTTTAGCATCTGCTTAGGGAGTGATAGTGATACATTGTTAGGTCCCCCTCTAAGGTTGTGTTTAGACGGACATGTTCCTCCCTAAGGGTGTGTTTACAGTGTCATTGTCATGTCCCTCCCTAATTGTTTGTCTAGAGAGGGACATACCATCATGTCCCTTCCTTTTTTTATGTTTTTTAATTATTTTTTTTATTATTAAAAATGTTAACATTATTGTGTGTTTAGAGAAGCACACATTGTTATGCCCCTCCCTTGTGAGTTAGTTAAAGGACACCTTTTCACACACAGCTGACCTAGTGTTTTCTTATGGGACATTTAGACGTGGGGGCCAATCACTTGTGGTTTTCCCCAAGGGATGCCCCTCCAGGAGTTTTTCCCCAAGCGTCCTTCCTCCACGTTTTTCCCTCACGATCACCGCATTTACACTTGGCGGTCGACCCTCGACTTTGCGTATTATTGCCACGTGGTGAATCATGTCTGACGATGTTTTGGATGATGTGCTTGCTATATAATTTGTACACTTGTGATTCACATTCTCTTTCGACTATGTTAATGTAACCACGTTTGATACTATGAAAAATGTTTGATAAATGAAACATCGAACTAAAACAACCAGGTGAAGTCACCTAGCAATATCATTCTGTGTGTTTGTGTGTGTGTATTCTGTGTGTGTGCTCGCACGTGGGTGTGTGCATACCGGAGATATCTCGTCTGAAAAGTGTACCGAAAGGGGCTAGTTTGTGCAATACCGGCTACAAAAAAGGACTTATAATTAAAATTATTAATCAAATTAATTTTCTTTTTTAAACAATGCAACAAAAAGGGATACTTTCGGTCGCTGATTATGAATATGTAATCACTTTTTTGATTTGTTAGCCAGAATTAATCTGTTGTTTCTTGTAAATTTTCCGACGACGACGAAAATACGAGAAATGTTCATCACCACGCCTGCCCGAGCGCCGAGTGAGGTTGCGTCCTAAAAATATAAAGCACTGCTTGATGTCGGGGATCGGTCCCAACCGACGAAAATATTGTCCCTTCATCCCTGGCGTTTTTCCCCCAACACTTGCGTTCGACGCTTGGGGGTGCGTTTGGCCACATCCTACTATGTCAATTAAAAGATCTAGACGAGGTAAACAATGTTCTGTAAAACATGTAAAAAATAAAGGAGAAATTATAAAAGACAGTGATAAAATATTAGAAGTATGGAAAGACTATTTTAAAAACTTGCATAATAATATCAATAATAACAATAATGAAGAAAATGCAGAAAATCATAACAGTTTAAACAATGGTAGCATAAATAGTGATGACTTTGAGGAAATGATAATGTCAGAGTTAAGGCAGGCAATAAAGAAAATAAAAGTAGGAAAAGACCCAGACTCAGATGGAATATATCCAGAAATGATAGTAAATCAAAGTGCAGAGGCAGATATATTACTACTCAAACTACGTAGATTAGCATATGAAAAGAAAATAATACCAACAGATTGGAATGTAAGTACAATAATCCCAATATATAAAAATGGATCCACAACGCAATGTGAAAGCTACAGAGGCATCTCACTTTTAAGTGTGCCAGGAAAAGTATATGCTAGGATATTAGAAAGTAGGCTACGGCATAAAGTAGATGATAAACTCATAGAATACTAAAGTGGATTTAGACCAGGAAGAAGTGTTCAAGACCACATATACACATTGAGACAAATCAGTGAAGCAACTTATAGGTATAATAAGACAGTACATATGGGTTTCATAGATTTACAAAAAGCTTTTGATTCAGTGAAACGGAAAGAAATCTGGAGCACCTTAAAAAAACATAACGTAGAGGATAACTGAATTGAGGCAATCAAATCTTTTTACAATAAACCAGAAAGTATGGTCCGAACTTCAGGAATAACCTCAAACAAATTTAAAATAGATTTCGGTGTTAGACAAGGGTGTATTCTAAGCCCATTATTGTTCATAATACTTGTGAATACAATCTCAAAACAGTACAAGGGAATGAGGCCACTTAGTGTAGGCATGTGGAAAATGAAACTAGTCCAACTAAAAATGTTAGCTTTTGCAGATGACCTAGCAGTGTTTGGACAAACACGTCAGGATTTACAACAATATAATATTAGTATTCTCAAAAGTGAACTTATAAAGAAAGGACTGATAATCAATTAAAAGAAAACAAAAACAATGATAATAAGTAGAGAACAAAACAGCCATGAAATTAAACTAAATGGAGAAGTATTAGAGCAAGTTGATACCTATAA
>JARFNW010144694.1:0-10069 GCA_031763155.1 Dirona albolineata | reverse complement strand
CTCCCTCTCTCTCTCTCTCTCTCTCTCGCTCTCTCATCTCTATATATAAAATACGAGGCTTCACGATGTGTTTCGTTTTGAAATTCTCAGGATTTTGTGAAAATTCACAGACTTTCATTGCAAGTTACCCGCTTTTTAGGGTTGGCAAGCATGTTAATGTATAAGGCTAGAATGCGAATCATGAACGAAGTCACAGATACTCTCAATGGATTATTAAAGCCCTTGAGTTATTAGTTTGTTCACATTCATTGCTTGAAAGTGTTAGTCATAAAGTGCAGTTTCATCTTCTTTCATATGACATTTCTTTTAAATGGTGCCAGTTGTTTCATCTTCACATAATTGTGGATTGCTTCTTTTTAATTTTGTGCACAGGTTTTTGTACAAGGCCTTCAAAACTTGAATAGGGCTGTAAATGATGATGTGGTCGCCTTAGAGATGTTGCCAGAAGACCAATGGAGTTGTCCTTCCTCCCTCGTGATGAGAGAAGATGAATTGAAAGATGAGGAGGATGAAGAGAACAGAGATAACAGTGACAATGTAAGATGAATGATGCGTGAAACCTTTTTAAAAAAACCCCCAAATGAGTTGTATTTAGTTGTCAAAATGTGGTAATCTGCACAATTTGAAATATTACAGAGGTGACAATTGACTGCAAAAACCAATTAAATAATTGGTGTGCATTTAAAACAGGCTTCTATGAATGATAATAAACAGTCATGAACGTTTATTACTGTTTATTGTCATTTATAGAAGCCTGTTTTAACTGCACACCAATTATTTACCTTTTACCTGGCTTCCAGCAGCCTCACCACGTTTTTTGTTGTAAAAACCAGGAAATTTCATCGGTCATTAGTCTTTTGGGTAGAAGAAAGTCTGTAGAAAAGAATAGTCCGATTAGCATAAACAAATGTAGAGCAGAATACATTTTTATGGACATGAATTTCAAGAGTGCCCCATGCATTCTTGAAAGGTAAGAAAAAGTTGTGTAAATTAATTGTGTGGATAATGTTACAGTTTCATACAATAGATGGTTATATTGAATAAAGAACTTTTCAAAATTTTCTTCTTTAGTTTCACAGGCCTTGAATTGATTTTTTATTTTCAATCTGCAGTGGAAAAGCGAGAACAAATTTAATCTATTTATCACTATGCATTTTTCAGCTGGCCCTCTTACGCAATCGGGTTCCCAAGGAATTGAGGCAGCCCACAGCCAAAGTCGTTGGCATCATCAAGAGGAACTGGAGACAGTACTGTGGCATTTTGCAACCGTCTATCATTAAAGAGGTGGGTGACATATTTGATACCAATTCCATACTTGTGCATGCTAAAGTAGTTAATGTACTTTTAAAATTAGTTTATACTTGATCTTTTCAAAATATTAGAATTTTTTAAATATTTTTTTGTTTCTTTCTATAGAGAACAAGACACCTGTTTATCCCTGCAGATAAGAAAATTCCCAAGGTTCGTATTGAGACGAGGCAGGTGGAAATGCTGTCGACGAAACGGATCATTGTAGCAATTGACAGCTGGCCGAGGAACTCTAGATATCCGCTGGTAGGTTCCCTGTGCAATTATGGTTTATATTGGTGTACATTTGCATTGTTTTGTGTTGTGTATTAGCCTGTCTGTCTCGAAAAGCGGATAATGTTGCGAGGAATTGTTCTCTCTGTAGAGCAAGCCGTTGCAGGTTTATGTAAACAGGTTTATGGAGTACCCGAAAGTCAAATGTCTTCTTGGACCACAAATGTGATCCAAAGAAGAGCATGTATGCCAGCTTAGTTTTAGATATTAACCCGTGTCCAGGGGAGGGATGTGACAATCTGGGGAGAGGGACGGGTAGATTTACAAAGACAGTGGTCACAGGTTGCTTACTCTTATTCATTTTTGAAATTGCTTTAAGTTCTTAATTTGCCTATCTTAAAATAGGTACCTCATGTTTTTCACCCCATCCAAAAAAGGGAATGTTTTCGACCAAGCATTTTTCCACAAAACAATTGTATCATTAATGTGCGATTTGATTGCAACATTGTATAATAAAAATGATATATTCATGTTTTTGATTTTAAATTAATTTACATCACAATTTTCAGGGGCACTTTGTTCGATGCCTTGGTGAAGTTGGGGATAAGGATACAGAAAATGAAGTTCTACTTCTAGAGCATGATGTTCCGCACAGCAATTTCTCAGAGGCTGTTCTCAGTTTCCTTCCCAAAATGCCTTGGACCATCTTAGAGGATGTGAGTAAATTTGAATATTTGATATTGACTTTTTACCTAGTTGTCTTTCTTTTCCTATTTGTACCTTATGAAGGGAGGGGCGTGGTGGATAACACTAACGCTGTCATCACGAGAGGCTGGGATCCTTTGGTAGACAGAAGGGTTCTTGGGACTGTTGACAGTTTTCAAGGCTCTCTTATACAACACCTATCGCACTTCAAGCAGGAGGTGTTTCCTTGAACATGACCTTACATTTGCAAGGGGAGGAGGAGGAGTGATGGCCGGGTGGTTATGATATAGAACTCTTATGGCGAAGGTCATGGGTTTAAATCCATTTTTCTTGAGAAAAGACTTCACTCAAATCGCTCCAGGTGTATAAATTGATACTGGCTTATAACAGGGTATCTGTGCTAGACCAGCATCTTATACAGAAGGGTGACGTATTGTCATTCTGTCTGCTTCATGCTACGGAAACCGAGATAAGCACCGGCTCTATGGGCTCTAAAGGACTTTCTTTACATTTGTGAAAAGGAATTTTAAAATGATTTTGTGTATCTAGGTTTAGATGGACTCCTTTTCAATTGTTGTTTGTCACAGGACATTTGTTATCTTAGGCTCTTAAGTAGTGTTTATCATTAACAAATCTGTATACATATATACAACAATGACTATTTATGAGTCTTTATATACCATCAGTTTTCTGTGGCAAAATAGCAAATACGAAGAGAGGTCATATGTCAATTCTGACTAAAACGTAAAGAAAATAAATATAATTAAACCATGTCAAAATAACAGTTTTTTGTCCTCATGTTACTATTCGATTGTGTTTAAAACCAATGCTATTGTTACAGGATCTGAAGAGACGTCGGGATTTGCGTCACCTAGACGTTTGCAGTGTTGATCCGCCAGGGTGTACAGATATCGATGATGCTCTTCATTGCAGGGAATTGGAGAATGGAAACTATGATGTAAGTATGATGAAGGTTATCCCGTTTTTGCTTCCGAAGTGCTTAAAAAGTAATAACCAAGTTATAATTTGTTGTTTATCTTGAATAACTCCATACCTCATTTTGCAGTGAAACATTTTTTTGTCTTTCTATTTTCTCAGGTTGGTGTTCACATTGCCGATGTTTCACACTTCATTCGGCCCGGCAATGCGTTAGACAAGGAGGCTGAGAGTAGAGGAACCACCGTCTATTTGACAGACAAGGTGTGATTTGAATTCATCTCATTGCATTGTTTTTCTTTCATTATTGATCAAATCCTCTGATACCTAATGGTGTTTGGTGAGGTGTTATAAGAATGTTTAGTGCTTTCTAAGTCAAAATTTAAATGATCTATCCTGAAATCAGTGTTTGCTGAGTCCTTATCTCTTGTAAAGTAAATAAAGTCTACAAAGTGGTTGTCATCTTAGTTCCTGTTAGGCTCAACGAACAAAGAAACAGTTTATCACCCCTATCGATAAGACATTTGTCTTGCCAGTTACTTTCCCAACTGTGACCTGATTCTTATTTCTACAACTGGGTTGAGTAGAACAATTGGAGAAAAGGGATAACAACCTGGTGCTGAAAGCGGGACATAGACTCACACCTTTTGTTTACGAGTGGAATATCTTAATAATGATAATAATGATATTTATATAATGCTTTATGTTAAAACTTCAAAGCGCTTTGAATCTAACTGCTTGGCCACCACACCATACATATTCCTCATAGCCTTGAATGAAGCTTTATTATGGAAAGAAAAGAGGAGATATAAAACATATTAATCGTATGATTTATAAGGTTGATGTTATTCGATAATTCAAGTGTTTGAAATTAGTGCCTTTTCTTTCCATTTACCTATAAAGCGCATTGACATGGTACCAGATCTTCTCAGCTCGAATTTGTGCTCACTTAGAAGCAAGGTGAACAGGTGAGAGAAATGATAAAATAGAGTGCAACACGCATTCATTAAACCGGCTTGACTGTTTTGTTATTGGAATCTGCAGACTTGTCAACATCGCCCCAATTATTATTTTTTTCCAGACAGTCTTGGTGTCTGAAATTAGAAACATTACGCTTAGTTTGAAAGAAAGGATTGGCAATTAACTGACTGATTCAAATTTATAATTTCATGACTTCTCGATTTATTGTGCCTTTTCAATAATAGTATCTCTACTTCCATTTCACGGGCCATGTACCGCCCATTTGTTTTTGAGATAAGGACCGGAATTCTGGGTCTGGGTGTCCCTGGGTTTCATTTTCAAAAGCTTGGCAAGTCTGGAATCTACGATAAACGCAAAGAAAATGTAGGATTTGGACGATGCCTTTTGTTTAAGGGATGTGTAAGCTTGACAAAAACCTGGTACGCTGGGGATTGTTATAATGCATATTTTGGTACCCCCTCATCATTGTTATGGAGTTGCTATGGGTTATTTAAAAAATGCCTTTATTCATCGCTTCTTTTTTTTGTAAGAAAAGCTTGATGTGAAGTGTGTAAAGGGTATTATGACATTTATTTACAATTAATTGTCTATATACTGTCAGACTATAAATAGCTCACAAGTTAAGACCTAGTAAGTATATAGACAAATATACATATAGGTCCAGTGATTGAAGTGGGAAAATTCTCTGAATCTTTCCAAACCTTCAAGGCTCTGTCCTACAAGTCCCATGGCAGATGGACATTAGCAGCAGGCGTTGCCTTTGATATGACCTCAGACTGTCAAAAAGGCTTTAATCTCTTCATTTTTTATTCCTTTGACAGATTTGCCTTTTCTGTATTGTGGGAAATCACAAAGGATGGCGAGATTGTCAAGGCTGACTATACGAAGAGCATCATAGACTCCAAGGTTTGTTTGTTATCTGTTCCCTATAATACCATTATCATGCAGTGTAGGGACCAGCTCTGTGTCTGGCCGAGGACAGTGTACAAGGCAGAAGGCATCGATGCACAGACCCAGGTAAAATGTATCCAGGTTAAGTGCAAGTCTGTGCCCTGTTAGTACACATGGCCTGATACAGAGCTGGAAAATCTATGGATCAAGATTTTCAGGCTAGCAGGGGATTTTGTAATATCTAATCGGGATGTTTTAAATTTGATTTTATGGTTTATAAAAAGAAAGCATAAAGAGATTTAACCGTAACTGTTTAGAGAGGCCCCAGATTACTACTGTTCCTGGCTGTTGTTATGGGGAATCAATTAGAAATTGAATTGATACAACCAGCAAAAGCATTTCGATTGGCATTGGTTTCATTTGGAGCATGTCTTTTCAATGTCAGGTTTAAATATTAATACAGTATATATCATGCAAGTACAAGTGTAGTGTTACATTATCTGTAGAGATATTTGTTGGATCTATTTTCAGGCTTCTTTGACTTATGCTGAAGCGCAGTTAAAGATAGACGATGTAAATGCAAATGATGCTTTAACCAAAAGTCTGAGAGGACTTAATCGCCTGGCCAAAATCCTCAAGCAGAAGAGAATGGACAATGGGTGAGTCGAATGCTGTAAATAAGAGCTGTTGGGTCCTCACAGAAGTCAGATTTAGATATATGTACAGTAAATTGTGAAATATTTATATATTTTATTAAATTTTGTCAGATCTCATATACTGCAAGACATTTTATGAAAATGAAAGGAAGGGAGTATATTACCCTAGGGAAAAGTAACAGTCTGCTTTATTTTGAAGTATGCACTTATGCATATGGCTTATAATGGCGACACCAAAGGCCAAAAAAAACATGTGCTTGGCTTAAGAATGCTTTGACATGGGCATGTTTTTAGGTTGAGACTATATTATTATCATATCTATCACTTTATTGTAGTCAAATGCTTTTTGTCTTCATACGTTGGTATATATAGGACTCAAAAAGGTTCTTTACATTTTTTAATTCGTTTAAATGATAAAGGACGTTATAGTTTGTTTTTTTGGTGGGTTCAACATCATTTTCTTTCCACTTTTGACTCTTAACAGGAACACTATTTTCATTCAAAGCGTAGTATTTTTGTACATTTTTTCTATGTAGAGGCACATTTTTTTTCTGTTTCGTTAAAAGCATGGGCCTTTTTATGACTCACAACAAATCAAGATCATTGTGTACCTTTGATTTCTGTTGGCCATTGACAAGTGTAAGATCCAGTTTTCTTGAGAGACAATAAAAATACATCATAGATGCACTGAGGATTTTGAATTCCTCTCACTCTCATGCTATATAAGGAAAATAAGTCAAGATCTTTGAATTTTAAAAAATATGATTTAAAATTTGTTTTAGGACTTAAAGGTTCTGACGTTTAATGTTCTTCCCAGTGCTCATAATAGACCATTCCCATTTTTTCTTTATCTATTTGCCAGAGCCTTGAGTCTAGCTTCTACTGAGGTCCGTTTCCACGTGGACAGTGAAACCCACGATCCAATTGATGTACAGGTCAAGGAGCTGAGGTATGTGTTGGATTTGGTCAACTTTAAATCAATTTGATGGTTGACATTAAAAAATTTTTTATCAGTGTTTGGGTTAGCTTTGTGTTCAATAAATTGTTTCTGAATGTTTCAAAGGACATCTGGTCTTTAAAAAAATAAAAGTCTGAACAGTTACCCCAACCACAATTCATAGCTGAACAGAGAGCTTGAAATAGTCTACAGATCAGGAATTTTAAACAAGTAGGTGACTAGTCAACTTTGTATTACCAAAATATGAAGTTTTGAGAAAAGGAACATTGTGTTATATCTCATATAATTTGATGTTACCCCCTTATTAATATAATCTGATAAAATTTTGCCACCAAAGATGAATAACATAAAAACAAGGAGCTGAAACATATTGACAGTTTTAAAGGAAAAATATAACTTGAGTTAGTCGTTCTTAATCATAAAAGTTTTTACATAATGTAGATATATATATATAGATATGTAGATATATATTTATATATAGTCTTTATTCGTGTAAAATCTCAAAAGCAGTGAAAATTATCATAATTTACTTTTTCCTTTATTTCTTTGAATGGAGTCGTGTGATTTATGTTACTCTTTGGTCAACACTTGTCACAAACTTGCATTTTCCTTGTTTTTGAATAAGCATTTGATGACATTGTTTGCTTTTCTCCGACAGAGAGACCAACTCCATGGTGGAAGAGTTCATGTTGTTAGCCAACATTTCCGTGGCAGAAAAAATTCTAAAAGAGTTCCCGGACAATGCGTTACTTCGTCGTCATCCTGCCCCGCCTGCTTCCAACTTTGACCCTCTCTTCAAAGCAGCAGCTTCTAAAGTAAGTCATATGCTGAGTTCGTGTCATCAATAAAAATAGAATGAAATCGTAAATGGTGATTTGAGTCACAAAATGCTGATTCCCTCAGGCACACCAACTGAGACTCAATTTGCCAGTTTTAACTACCGTCAGGAAGTATGGCCTTCCTTACAGTTACATCTCGTACTCAGGACCAATAACTCTCCATCACTCCTCATACAAAAATAGTCAATCTGATCAATTTTCACACTAATTTCACAATTTTTTTAAGAAAAAAAAAAGGCCCAAATATATTTTATATACCTGTGTAATTTTCCCCCAGGGTTTCCATGTAGATGTGTCGAGTGGCAAAAGCCTTGCTGATAGTCTGGACAAGGCTGTGGTGCCGGAGAACCCCTATTTCAACACTATGATTCGTATTATGACCACACGTTGTATGATGCAAGCAGTCTACTTTTCCAGCGGAACGCTACAGCCCTCAGAATTCCTGCATTACGGTCTAGCCACGCCGATCTACACACATTTCACCTCCCCCATTCGACGGTAAGAAAGACAGAGATGTGTTTAGATTTATTTTTCTTATGTTGCCTGTCCCTGGGTTTTCAGTTGTTTTTGATAAAGGCTAAATTTAGCAGACAGTTTGATATCAAGTTGTGCTGAAGTCCGCTTTCTTTTATTTTCAAGTGGATGTATCTATTTGGGAGACATCATCTCCTAAATAGTCTTGATTGATCATTGGTAGATTTATGGCTACGTTGCCAACGTTATTACTAAGATGTGGTTTGCTATCATTCTCCACGACATCATTTTAAAAATTTAAAATCGATTTTCACATGCACAATCTTCTCTTCCTTGATGATTTTGATAGATGTCATTCATACGCAAGCACCCACCATAGTAGTTCATTGTCATGGGCAGTTCTGAAATTCCAGGACCTCCTGGAAAAGGCAACTGAGTGATATGAATTGAATGTTTGAAAATCTTTGCATGCAAGAAAATGAGACTTGTGCACCAAGAAACAATCATGAAATTTAGTTGCCTTCACCACATTCCATTTCAGTAATTATGCCTGTTAAATAGTGGAGGCTGCTGCATAGCAATGGCCAATTCTTTACAATTCTATGATAAATCTAGTGACATGATTAAAAACAATTCAGTTCTCTACATTTGTTCTCTCCCTCAATTCACAGTTATTCAGACATCATTGCCCATCGTTTACTGGCTGTCTGTATCGGCGCGGACGCCTCATACTCAGATCTACTGGACAAGTCAAAGGTTCAGGTGGGGCACAAGTTTTGTATTGTACAATAAATTGATAAATGCTTAATATCAATTCAGTAAGATGTTAGTATGATATGCTTGATAGGCTGCACTACTGTATGCTTCCCGTGGAGTTGAGAAGGATATTGAATGGACATGGCCTGCTGGGGGATAATCTATGTAAACTATGTGAGTCTGTACTTGCTTGAGGATGACAAACAACCAAACTCCCTCATCTAAGGCCTGATCTAGAAAATGGAGGGGGTTTGGTAACAGGTCTGATTGCTGTCCTCCCAGTCCTGTGCCGTGGTGCTGAATGATTTTTGGTTTTTTTCTCCTTGACGCTGAAGATTTTGTTCATTACATTGCTTCAAAATCATCATTTATAGTCTCCTCTTTCTCATTCTCTCAACTCAACAAATCTCCTTACTCTTTCCCAGTGCATACAAGCATATCCAGACACTTCTCTTCTCATAAAGTAATAGGGAGACATGTATGCGACTGATTTGATCCAAACATTTTCACTCTTGATTCACTCTTCCACAGTCTATATGTAACAACCTCAACTACCGACACAAAATGGCCCAGTATGCTGGAAGGGCTTCTGTGAATCTTCACACACATGTAAGTTGTTTGAATAACTTTTTGATGTGACTAGTTTATGACAGTGACTTTTTGTTATTTTGGTTTGTACTACCTCTTGCTTTTTGCACATTGACTTAAATAAAACCTTGTGTTACTTTACAAAAGGTGATGAATGGAAATGGAAATACGAGATGATTGATTGTTGACTATGGAATAATGCTATTGCTTTTGGACCTCGAGTAAGAGGACTTGGGTTTGCACCTTCAACTTTCCAATGTACATTATTTCTCTCTCTTTTGCTTCCATCTGTTCAGCTCTTCTTCAAGAACCGTATCCAAGATGAAGAAGGCCATGTTTTGTTTGTTAGGAAGAATGCTTTGCAGATCCTCATACCCAAGTATGGCTTGGAAGGCACAGTGTTCCTCAATGATCCTGGTTCCCAATCATCCAGCTTGTTTCAGTATGATGAAGAGGTGAGTACATGCTGCAAGAATTCTTACTTCATAAATAATGATAATAATATTTATAATACAGAGCATTTATATAGATCATTACCGAAACAAAGTTATTCTCAATGCGCTTTACAATTCAAAATATAGGGAAATCAAAGATGGAATCTAAATATATTCTCTGCTCGTATGTATTAACTCCGATAAAATTTCTAAACTGCAGACAATTCAGAACTGCTGCAAAATTGGTAACAAGACAAAAGAGGTTAGCTCATTCTGTTCCAATTTTATATGAATTGCATTGGTTACCCGTAATAGAAAGAATTAATTATA
>JARFNW010144683.1:0-10072 GCA_031763155.1 Dirona albolineata | reverse complement strand
ACCCACATACACACACACGCACTCACCCCCCCCCCCCCCCAATTAATACACTATCCATGTGCGTGTGTCGCGTCAATTATTGTCCCAATTCCTTTTGTCTTATCTCCCTTGTTCTATTTATTGTTTTAAATCATCTAGTCTATAGGACAAGATCGTTAGAAGGTTTTCCCCAGCAACTTGACCTTGCTATTTGGGAAGTATCGAAAACAAATCCTTACTTCTTACTCACAATAGAACGATCTCGGTGAAATGGAAAACCCGAGCAAACGGTTTTCACCTATTGTGAACATATTCCTTTTGTGGTCTCGATAGCCGAGTGGCTAGGATGCCAAGCTCCAGATCATGATATGATCGGTTACAATCATGACCAATGTTCAGTCCTTGGGAAATTCTCCTTAAACATTTTTCTCTCACTTGACTATGGTGACAATCAGTATGCAGCTACAGACAGAGACAGACATTGTCATGATCATGCGCCTCACATGCTGAGGTAATCTATGCTTCCGAGGGAGTATATAATATATGTGTGTTTATATGGCATTTATCATAATAATGATGATGTACATTTATATATTGCTTATTCACGACCATAACTTTACAGAGCACATTTGCCCCGGGAAAGCAACGGAACACTCAATACTTAATACGCTACACTGTTAAACCTAATACAATTCTTGGACAAGGGCAGCAAGGCTTACAACCGAGGATGGATACTAATATGATGAATGATGTATATGTTTGTTTGTTTGTTTATTTGTTTGTTTGTTTGTTTGCTTGTTATCTGTTCCGTTTAGAACCGTGATTAGGGAGTGCAGGGACCAGCTCTGTGTCTGGCCGAGGAAAGGATACAAGGCAGAATGAAGGCATCGATGCACATACCCAGGTAAAATGTATCCAGGTTAAGCGCAAGTCTGTGCCCCACTAGTACACATGACCTGATACAGAGCTGGATATGTTTTGGATACCTACACACCACATGATCACATTATGATGTTATGATAATCGACAGCAGGAAATGAAATACCATGACAAAATGTCAGCAGCGACTGATTATAATCCGCTTTTCAAACAAAACATCGACACCAACGAGTTATAGAATAACGACACACACAGCAAACAAACCAGTCATTGATTTAGGGGAACATTTCAGTAGCCCTGTGAACAGTGATCCTGCCATCTGGTATTGCCAGGTTCGAGTCCTATCAGGAATGATTTTTTTTCTCTTTCTATCGAGCTTTTCAAAGTTTTATGAGAAATGTACCTTGTAATTAAGAGATAAAAGATGGATGTTTAGTATTTCAGACCCAGAGCTGGTCCCTTCACTGTTTATTCACGGTTCTAAAGGGCTAAAGGGAACAGCTGATAACAAAAAACAAACATCTCCGTAAAAGTACAGGCTCACAGACTTGACATCATTTATTCCCCAAATCTTCGAACCATCTACGGCTGTATACACAGACCATACGTTAACTGTTAGAACATTTTGGCACAATTTTATACTTAAAACATTACATGAATAATACAATGAATCATGCAATGTTGTGAGTATAATTCACTGCAATAAGGTCGTGCCAAAATGTTCAACAATGGTCTGTTAATACGGTCCCTGGTCCTTTTGTAGGGGATAATAATATCATAATAAAAATATCACAAAGGGGAATAACTATAATAAAGATACGATTATGACCATAATAAAAAAATACGTTTTGTCGCTGAGTCATCAGAAGGTTTGTGAGCTTCACAGTTGTTTAGTCCTGTGCCATTTGCAACCAGATCCAAGCTCTAAAGGTCACAGAGGTCACTAACAATGAAGCTCCGCTTTTGTAATTATAGTAACACAGTCAGTGCGATAGAAAAATGCGTCAAACATATTGTATCAAATTTAGCACGTTTGAATTTAACAACGATCTATGCTGCTTCCTTGGGTTTTCAATGGCATCAAGACCAGCTATTGTAATGCAATGTTTGCGATAGAAAAGTGTGTGAAACATACTGCATACATCACATTTAGCACATTTGAATTAGCACACACCTGTATTTTGCATCAAGATTCGCTTTAAAATTCTGTAATTACAGTTATACAATTATTACGATTTGAAAAAATAAAGTTTGACGCATAGTATTACATCCGATGTCGTTCGTGTCACAAATTAACAATGAGATATTTCCGTGACCTTGGCTATTCAGTCTCATCTGGTGGTATGATAAGGGCAGGTATTTCATTAGCATGCACCTCTGATAATCAATAGATCTTGTAGGATTATATATACTATTATCAATTACAGAATTGGTGGGTATTGTACGTGCAAATATGGAGGATGTATCCCTCCCACTGCTCCCCCCTCGCCTTCTTTTCTGTCCAAGTGAGTGTGTGTGATGATGATGACGACGACGACGACGACGACAACGACGACGACGACTATGGTGATGATGATGATGATGATGATGATGACGATGATGATGTTGATGATGATGATGATGATGTTGATGATGATGACGATGATGATGTTGATGATGATGATGATGATGTTGATGATGATGATGATGATGATGTTGATGATGATGATGATGATGATGTTGATGATGATGACGATGATGATGTTGATGATGATGACGATGATGATGTTGATGATGATGATGATGATGATAATGATGATGTTTGATTATGATGATGATGATGATGATGATGATGATGATGATGATGATAATGACGATGACGATGATGATGATGATGATGATGATGATGATGATGTTGATGATGTTGACGATGATGATGACAATAATAATAAAAAAAGATAATGATACTAAATCGCGCCCTTTCTATTGTTCAAAACACCTCAAAGTTAATTACATGGTATACTCAAAAATTGCCCAATTTAATTATAATACTATTGGCAATTTCGACGTTAATACCTACACATTAAATGACACAAGAAGCCAGCAACATTAGTAGTTTGAGCACATTCAAAAATTGGAGACACTTTATTATTCCCAAATATAAAAACATGACCTTTATTATGAATAATCACCAGGGCGAGGAATTAGGGATCTGTCAAAAATCGATCGAACTGTTCCAGAATGAACTTTGACCTCCCTGGATTGAAATTGATCCTGTAGGACATTAACATTAATGCTGTTCCTGAGGGCAGACCTGACTGCCATCCCCGTCAGATCCCCTTCTAATCCACGCATTGAATGCAGACGTGTGTTCGATCGTAACGGAGTGTCATCATTTATTTGTGTGTCATTGACACTGACACACTGACTTACACACATCTCATGGCCTGATTTCTTGGGGAGATGTCAGCTGACGAGTATTTATACGAGTGGAAATAATATAGAATATGTGAATTAGCTTCAAGGATTGGCAGTAACAACAACAAAAAAACCCAGCGACGTTTCGGCCAAAGGCCTTTGTCAAGCAACAAGGTGCAATCACATTTACCCAAGTGGTTACTCCTCAGTTACGGAACAACTGGGAGCTGCGACCTAGGCACAAACAGTACTTTCACCGGGATTCGAACCCACGACCTCTCAAACCAAAGGCGAGTGACTTAATCACTGCGCCACCGGCATGTATTTTTACTGGTTATAATAGTATAGAGTATGTTAAAAAGCTGTTAAATGATTGACAGCACAAAACATAGGCCTTTGTCACGTGACGATTGATTAATATGGTACAATCACAAGGAAAACCAAATCCCGTTTTAGTCGTCAATGTTCCTTGTTCATTGTCGCTTGATAAAGGCTAATGGTCGAAACGTCGCTGTTTGTGCTGTCAATCATCGAAGGTAATAAACATACTCCATATCATTACGCTCTCTCCTGTTTTCCACCCTTTCCCAAAATCATGACAAAGTAACGCAAGACCAAAATTATATTATAGTTAATACAATGGTAACAACCACCTGCCAGAGACAATAAAGATGTGTGTGAAAGCACAGAGTTAGTTAATTGTCGCTATCATCTGCTGCCAATCATTGAAGCTAATAACTACTTGAGCTACCGTACTTTTGGGTTTTGTTGGTTTTTTGCATTGTGTTTGTTATCGGACGAAGGGGAGACCAGAAACGTTTTTTGTTTTGCCTTTGAAGCTATACCAATCCCCCTTTTTATGCATAATTTCTATTTGGATTTGTAGCCTCTAGCAGCCCCCATTCCTATAAAGCTAACAGAGGAAATCATTTAGATTGAAAAACCCAACGGCTTTCAATGTTTTCGAGAAGAATAAGGCGACGAAATGCCGATGAAATAGAAAGTCACCAGTTACCATTCTAAAATTATATTGTATTCGTAACAGAGTGAGTATCATCAAGTTTTGTTTCGTTGCCACTGACTCACCCCCCCCCCCTCTCCCCCCTCCCCAACCCCGTCGCCTTTCCTGCTTTATTCTGTGTGGGTTGTCGGCTCACATGCATTTATTAATTAACTTGGATAAATAAATAAATAAAGATTGAAAAACCATTCGCCATTTTCTAATGGGATGATTGGGTCTGGCAATGAAAAGTAAACGATGCTTGATACTTTAAACACGATTTCTTGAGTTTTCAATTTTTTCTTAAATTTTCTCAATGTTTATTCCTTAAAAAAAATAAATCGTAAATTGAGTTTTAATCAGAAGTTTGAGTTATTTAAAAAGTAAAAAGAGAGCCTGCACTGAATGGCTGTATAGACAGCTAGATATATTACTATTACATTTGGCCACCCTTTCTCTTTTCCGCAGATTTCCTCACGTATGCTTTTCAAGTAAATAATGTGTTTGATTGATGTTTTTCTATCAAGTTTTTCTTTATTCCCCAGAAAGCAGTACATATGTCAGTATCTGAAGGGTGAAATTGACAAATTGATGGAAGTAAGCCCAAATATTTAACGAAGGTAGGTATGAGGAAGGAATGTAACGTTTCTTTCTTTTTTATATAAACCTTTCCCCTGGGACGTGCGGCTTGTGAGATGAGAAGGCTATTGAATGCTGACACAGCCTGCTAGGGGATAAATCATGAGGTAAAGTCTGTGGGTCTGGACTTGTAATATAAACGGACGATAAACCCATCTTTATCAGCCATACGTTTCTTTGTTTTAACATAATGCATGTTATTGTTATACGTATTGTGTAGGGCTCACAGTATCTGGCATGATGGAGAAGTGTCTGACATGGTGGAGAAGTGTCTGACTTAGTGGAGAAGTGTCTGACTTAGTGGAGAAGTGTCTGACATGGTGGAGAAGTGTCTGACTTAGTGGAGAAGTGTCTGACTTAGTGGAGAAGTGTCTGACTTAGTGGAGAAGTGTCTGACTTAGTGGAGAAGTGTCTGGCATGGTGGAGAAGTGTCTGACTTAGTGGAGAAGTGTCTGGCATGGTGGAGAAGTGACAGACATGGTGGAGAAGTGTCTGACTTAGTGGAGAAGTGTCTGGCATGGTGGAGAAGTGTCAGACATGGTGGAGATGTGTCTGGCATAGCGGAGAAGTGTCTGACTTAGTGGAGAAGTGTCTGACTTAGTGGAGAAGTGTCAGACATGGTGGAGAAGTGTCTGACATGGTGGAGAAGTGTCTGGCATGGTGGAGAAGTGTCTGGCATGGTGGAGAAGTGTCTGGCATAGCGGAGAAGTGTCTGACTTAGTGGAGAAGTGTCTGGCATGGTGGAGAAGTGTCTGGCATGGTGGAGAAGTGTCTGGCATGGTGGAGAAGTGTCTGGCATGGTGGATAGGTGTCTGACTTAGTGGAGAAGTGTCTGGCATGGTGGAGAAGTGTCTGGCATGGCGGAGAGATACAAATACCAAGTGCGTCGCTGAAAAAAACCCCATAATTTGTCCATAATGGGCTTGACATAAATAATAATTATGGTCCACATTGTAGAAGTAGCATTTGATCTGTTGCCTCTCATTTTTCACAGGGGAGGGGTGGGGGGGGGGGATGCACGGCAATGAATTACCGCCTCCCCCCCTTTCCCCCCCCCCCTCCCCCCCCAAATGTTTGCATAAATCATCATGGCCATTCTCCCACACCTACCAATCCCCCTCCCCCAGTCCCCCCGCCCACGTCCCCGTCTGTGTGAAAGGTGTCCCTTGAGACCCCCAGAGTTTAGAGTTTGGAAGAGGCTAAAGGCTAAAGGTTAAAATGATGGTTTCTAATGTGAAATGTCATGCTGCACATCTGTGGGAAATGAAAAGAAGAACAGCTTTTGATGATGATAAATTAAATATGTCATTTGCTTGTGAGGTCAAATACAATAGTTTGTGCGGGGATGTTGAGGATTGTTGTGTTTATAAATACCATTAGAATACACCCAGGGTGGATAGGAATGCATTGTGCATGCTTTATGTCTCTCATCACACCATGCCTTCATTTATCTACCATTAAAATACCATTTTTGTTGATGTTTTGTTTTTGTTTTTGTATTTATATTATGCTAAACAGCGTGTTCCTGTGATCAAACCGGAAAATCAGAGGTATGTAATAGTTGAATAGCTTCAGGTTTTAACAGACGTTTCGAGTTTCCCCTTTATCAATGACATATAGTACATCTAACAACGAGACCGGGAACAATGAAAATAAATGAGGCGAAGGGTGAAGTGCGTCTTTAGCCCACAACCCCCCCCCCCACCTCTTTCACCCCCGGCAAAGAAAATAGAAAAGTGTCTTCATGCCATTCTTTGGTATTAGAATTGAACCAGAGTAATCAACACCGTTTGGACATAATAAAGCAACAAGTGAATAAGTACATATTCAAAAATATACAACACCAAATCATACAATTGTTTTGAAGATGTATTCACTCACTTATTTTACATTTCATCACCAATTAATAGCTTCATCAGTACACCCCCCCCCCCACCCCATCCCACCTTTTTCACCGTTTCGTCGACACTAGGCCCGTGTCTCCTCACACACATACACGCACACACACACACACACACACACACACACACGTACACTCACACGCACACACTTACCACACACCATATTAGTAAGGCGAACAAAGACAGTCATATCGATCACATATTTCGTTAGACGTCAGAGTCCGAAATCTTTAATTGGATCATGGGACCCTAAACGACGGAGACGGCGGTGTAAATCAGAGGGTCCATGACATGGTCAATCCACTTTTTCTATTTGTGATTACACACTCGCCCCCGCCACCACCCCGACCCTTCCGAGGTATGGGCACACCAAATAGCTTTGTCATGCCACTATGGACAGTAGATGCTATCTATCAGATGAATAAGGCTAAGACAAGACATATGGCTTCATCCTAGTTCATTTCGGTAGAATCAAATTCAGATGACGAGATAAAACGATTACCCTAGTAACCTCCTTACGTTCACCCCAAAGATCCTCGTCAAATTAAAAAGAAACCCCATCCAAAACCAAACCCACTACCCTAACCCTCACGCCACCACCAAAACCAAACCCACTACCCTAACCCTCACGCCACCACCAAAACCTCCGAAAGGACGACACCAACACCTCCAACACCAACACCACCAACACCACCACTTCAAACCACCAACACCAACAACAACCACCACTACTACCATCACCACCACCATCACCACCAACACCACCACTACTACTACTACCACCGACACCACCACCACCAACAACAACAACAACAACACCACCAACATACCACCACCCACACCACTACCACCTCCACCACTAACACCAACACCACCAATACTACCACCACCACCACCAACACCACCACCACCAACAACAACACAAACCAAACAGAACAAACAAAACACCAAAATCCAACCCAAACCACACCCCTCTTCCAATTTACAAGACGCAAACAAACAATAATCAATCAAACACACAAGGAAAACAAACCCCAGACTACGACAACAACAACAACAACATCATCATCATCAACAACAACAACAACAACATCAACAACAGACACATCTTTGCTGCAATCCAACCACTATCGGGATATTTATCTCCAATTCTAAAAATAAATCTAGCTGAAGGGTTATATATCCTTCGTCGGGTGCAACACTGTCGTATCTCAAAGAAACTACTTTTCAGGAGAAGCAAAAAACTGATTTCTTCTTCACTCAAGTCAATGATACAATGATACATTTTCATTATTATATCACAACTTTCTTTGTTTTAACGCTTAGGGAACGCCGTTTTGACACAACAGGCGCCGGGATAACTGGTAGCTCAGTAGCCTAGTCACTCGCCTTTGGTTCGAGAGGTCGTGGGTTCCAATCTCGGTGCAAGCACTGAGTTTTTTCTCAAGACCTTGATCCCACTTTGCGGCGCTGCACTGCGGCTGACGCCTGTGGTATTCCGGTCTACCCTCGGAACAGACCCTAAAGACACATTTCCCCACTGGGATGAATAAAGACAATTTTTTTATTTATTCTTTTTATTTTTAACAAAACGTTTTAACATATTATCTCTCAGTGCAAACCTATCGTAAATTGAGTTACGCCAGTTTTGCACCCCACGAGCCACTGATACCAGATAGGCCTAACCACCACGAACCACTGATACTAGATAGGCCTAACCCTAACCCTAACCCTAACCCTAACCCCAAACATCATAATACCAACTATAATATAAATGCCATTTATTATTACATACACCAGTAACTTCTCTCTCAGTCTGCCAGTCACTGGCAATGTGGTTTTTATCGCTTTTTACCCGTATGCTAATATTTGTCTACGTTTCATTATCTCTAAATACGTTTCACCTCGAATGTCAACTTGTATTTTGGTAACGAAACGAATGGGGAAGGCCTACTTACTAATAGTATTAGTATTATTACTTTAACGAACACTTAGCCTGCTGTTGCCATTCCTCTCAACCATTTTATTCTCCTCCTCCTCCTCCTCCTCCTCCTCGCTCCTCCACTGCCTATCACTATCACTGCCAATGATAGTCTATATATATACATTCATCATAATAATATTTTGCTGGATTGAGTCTTCTACGTGTTGCACTCGCCATGATCCCCCTCTCCCTCCTCCCCCTCTCCCTCCTCCCCCTCTCCGTCCTCCCCCTCTCCCTCCTCCCCCTCTCCCTCTTCCCCTCTCCCTCCTCCCCCTCTCCCTCCTCCCCCTCTCCCTCCTCCCCCTCCCCCTCTCCCTCCTCCCCCTCTCCCTCCTCCCCCTATATCAGATCATATAGAAAGATAGATAAACACACATATATAGTCTATATATATATATGAGATACTGTTGGCATTGACCTACTTATCAAATGTTAAGATGTAAAATTTGACATCCGAGGTATTGCACTAGATTGGTTTGAGTTTTTGTCCTATTTGACAAATAATATGATGTTGGTGGAAATATTACTTTAACATAATTATGATGTCCTTGGAAATCTGTACTTTTAGGATAGGAGGTGAAAAGCTGGAAGAAAACCAATCAACAAATTTTAATAACGATGATAAGACGGAAGCAAAGTTATGTGAGAGAATAGTAGGACAATGTTACAGTAGGACAATGTTACAGTAGGACAATGTTAATACAGTGCCAGTGACAGACAATAAGCAAAAATAGAAAAATGATTTCTGTCGATCTGCCACAGTAACACCACCTTTCCGAGCTATTTCACAACCCCCCCCCCCCCAAACTCATGTTTTGTGGGAATGATAGTGGGGTTGGAGGAAATAATGATTTACCAGTTATAAGTTTGGATATAAATGTTTACACTGTACCAGCCTCTATCAAAATGTGACATTTCTGAGTATTATTATTAGATAATGGCATTAGAAAATGCCATGTCAAGCAAGGAATCTATGCAAAGTACTCAATATCCATCGTAAGACATTTGCTACTATACGTGATAATTACATAACAATTGAGGAAACCAAAATAACAACGTTTATGTTGTCACGTCTGGAATAGTGTATCATCGTCTGCTCGATCAGATACAATTTCTTCATTACAGGCAGTTAGTTCAAAACAGCGCTGCAAAATCGATAACAATATAATTCTATACGTTTTACAAACATAGAGAAACTGAGTGTGTGTGAATGTGTGTGAGTGTGTGTGTGTGTGTGTGAGAGAGAGAGAGAGAGAGAGAGAGAGAGAGAGAGAGAGAGAGAGAGGGAGAGAG
>JARFNW010144661.1:0-10072 GCA_031763155.1 Dirona albolineata | reverse complement strand
CTCCTTTTGAAGCCTTCTTTATACACCACTATTGCTTACATTTTACTGGCTTCCAGCAGCCTCACCACGTTACTTTTGTGTAAAAAGAGGACATCTATTATTTGAGATCTGCCAAAAATGCATTTTTGGAACTAGTTGTACTTTTCATGCATTTAATGTTCCAAGTCGAGTTGAGAGGTTTAGATTTGATTGTTTTTTTATCGCAACTTCTTTAATTTGTTTTATTGTAAATCAAAAACAAATTCTTAAGAAAGTCTTAACATTCAATTACTTTGCCCTTACAGAACAAAAAAATAAAAAATTAGTAATAAAACCAAAACACAATTTACTAAATATGACTAACTAGTTAAGAATTTATAGATCAATTACACTACTTATCAGAAAAATATTTAAAAACCTGAATCTGAAATAGTATACTCTCATACCATATAAATTCAACCCTGTAGCCTACATTGACAATGTGAACTACATTTGCCCTTTACCTTGAAATGCACAGCAGCTGATTTACGTAATGTGGGTTGATTAACGTTGATAAGATTGAGGGCATAATAGAGTGACAGCCCAACCAGGGAGGCAGGAAGGGATACTCCTGTGGAATAAACAAAGTCAAGAATAAACTACTATTTGTTTTGTTTCTTTTGTTTCTTTCAATAAAATTCAATCTGCTTTTTTATATTATTACAATGGGATTGAGACTTTATATCCATGCAATATATTATGACATGATAGTAGATTTTTCCCTATCAGTTTGACTTTCCTTTCATGGAGTGATGAAAAATTCAAGATATTCTATATTCAACGTTGAGGAACATTAATTGGAAAATTTATATTTGATCATGTTTGAGAATGCATTTCACAAAAAGATAGTGAAAATAGGTAATCTTGGAGCCGTGCACTCTGTTCGAAGTTGACATTCTGTCTATATTAAAACAGAGCAACCTTCCAAAAATACAGACTGACTGATATCACATTTAAATAATTATAGTTTAATGAATTCTAATTAAAAGTATCTAAAATAATTACAATGATCCGTTAATTGGCTGCAAAGACTCACACCACACTAGGATGTAAATCATCGCAAATAATCGACTATCAATACTGGATTTTGGGCTTGGCTTTGATTTCAATTTAAATTATTATTATATCACTTCAAATTTCTAGATAGCAAAATCGTTAATTATTAATCACTGTATACAACCCATACTAACCTTGAAATTCTACAACTAAAACAGAGGCAATGAGAACCCCTGTAACAACGGCCAGCCCCATTAGATCCACTCTGATGGCAAACCATCGGTTAGCGGCCACGTGTAGATAGCAGGCAGCTGTGCTTCGATCTTGACACACGTCAAATTTGTGGGTAAACTGCTGCTCAACGCACAAGGACCTGAGACTCTGTATTCCCTCCATGCTGCTCACTACATGAACGCCTACCACGTTTTTGGCTGATGTGTGAGGAAACAATGACAAATTTATATTCTAAAAATGTTAAAAAGATGGGTTTATAGTCTATGTGTACAAGTGTACAAGTACAGGCTCATAGACTTCAAATAATCTATCCTTATTGATTTTGAAAACATTTCAATAACAGCTGCTGTATACTTTGATCTTTTAAAGGCAGAGCAATCAGAAATTTAAAACATAACAAAACTAAGAACGGCATTAAAAATATTTAACTCTGATATATAAGGCAAAGTGATCCTTGTTTCATTTTTAGATCACATTGAATTAATCCTGAAAAGAACATCCTTTTGATTCAATATTTTGCATTCACTTTTTATGCTCTTTCGATTGGTAATAAATTACTAAATCATTAGCATTTCATTGCCTTTTTCAATAATAATAAAAATATAACCACTTTGGTTATTCAATCAAGTGATTTCCACTTTTGTAACCTTCTTATGAAAATAGCATGAACAAATGTTCCATGTCGGGACCTAGAGACACACCTATCCCTTCGTTTCATTTAATTTAATTTCCTTTGTCCTGTTCACTGTTCTCAGATGTACTGTTCTATTGATAAAGGGGAAACCCAAAACATTTTTTTATTTCTCATCGTATTTCCTTGAAGTCTTTTTATTCTACATTTTATATTTCTAATTATCTTATGGTACATATACAATCAGATAGGATTAGATATTTACATGTCAGTTCAATCCTTTCCACATCTTGTGTGGCCATTTGAAATTTCATCCGAGCCCACAGGAATAGCACAGTGAGTGGAATTATGATGAGGAAGAGCCAGTAGTTGACACATCCAATGGTGACAGCCGTGGCTATGAGAACACTGAAAGACTGGGGATGATGAAAGTATGGCTTCAATCATAATAATAATAATAATTAAATTTATTTATATTGCGCCCAATCCCATCACATGATAGGTCTAGGCGCACATACATCAATATTAAAAGCACATATTACATTTTATATAAAATAGTAAGAACAATTCTAAGCATCTATTAAAAATGTTGTGGATCATAGAATATTATGTTTAATCAAAACAATCTTTCACCAATATGAAGAATGAAAATAGATAAAAGCATGAATTCAATCACACCAATATTGCATCTATATGAAACTCTTGGTGAGTTACAAAAGAAAACAATTCACAATTACATTAAGAGTAGGTACTCAAATAAATATGATTAAGAATAATATACAAGTTACATCATCGGACAAATTAAAATCAAATCAAGCAAAACAATCCATAGTTTGAGTACAAAATATATAACATTGAATTTTTTATAGAAGCCAAAACGTCACAGGATATCATTACAATGCGGCGCTGCATTGCGGTGAGAATTGGGATATTTCGGGTCTTTTTAAAAAAAAAGAAATAATGTACCCTAAAGACAAAATGCCCTTGTGGACATCATAAAGGCATTTTTTATTTATTTATTTTTTTTACCTGGAAGGAGTCGAGTAGGACAGAAGGAATGGAATCCACAATCCCGACGTCTCTCAGAAATTGACAGAGCACTGTTCCTGGAATATTATAAATCAAAAAGGTGAAGAGGACCTAGAGACTATGGACACTATAATGAATTGATATGGTGAAGGCACTGATGGTAAACAAAATAAAAATATGAAAATAATACAATGCCAGTGGGAGACAAAAAAAGACAAGAAAGGAAGTACCTAGTGAAAAAATGATGAAATTGTGTTTTCAGCTTTGATTCTCATTAGATCTATAAATCTTGATTTCAGTGTAAATTTGTGCAATATTTCAAAAATTAGAACAAACAGCTTTGGAAATTTCAATCTGTTTTACATTAACTGTTTGCTATTTTTTCAGCTACTTGTCCTATTCTATATTTTCACTCACGTCAACATAGCACTGACAAGTTATCATTACTATTGTATAACTGTTCTACATTATTGTACTCCACCCTTACCACGACCATTGACGTCAAAGAAAGCTAATGGAGCTTTCAACAAAGAATCCAACGCCATGTCATGAAGACTGCATCCAGCTTTCTGTGCTATCCTATAGAAGACGAGGGCTTGGAGGAAACCAAGACCAACAGTCAGCACTGCAAGACCGATGTAGATGAAAATCTGGTAGTCAAGAGATGTTACCACATGTCCTAAGACTGGGTTATCAACGTAGCTCTTGAACGTGATGTTTTGATCAGTTTCTGACCTGATAGCAAGAGGAAAAGGGTGAGAAAATGTAATTGCTGAATAAACGGAGTCCTGCTGAAGCCAATGGCGTAGTAAGTAAAGTAAAGCTCCCATACTTAATACTGAGCATAGGGTATCCAAATGTAGAGACTTGAATAATACTAGGCATACAGCACAATGTGGTAGTTTGCCATTGATTTCCACGCCGACTTTACTTTTGCCAGATCTGAATAGACTGAGCTATCCATTTTGCTGCTGGGTGGACAGGAGAGACCATATCAATTTGGGCCCAGGCTGGGATTAAAACTTGGGTCACCTGCGTGTCAGCCAGACACTCTACCGACTGAGCTACGGGTTCTCCAATATGATGCAGTAAAAGGCAAAAAAGGAATGTACTAGTACTGGTGACTTCCAAAAAGACAAAACATTTGTTTGGTCTTTTGGAAGTCACCCGTTTTTTAAGAAAATGTTTAACTCTTTTTTTTTTGTCATTCCTTCGATTAAAAATGAAATGTCTAGTACATTTTGGCACAACTCTATTTGTAGTCATTCATCATAAAATTTGAGTTGAGTATATGACGTAATAATAGAGTTGAATTTTGTTCACAATGTCTTAATAGTTAACATACGGTCCCAGATTTGATATGACATACAAGTCTGAAAATAGGCGTTGAATATTTGAGGTTGTGATGAGATTAATCAAAAATTATAATGGACGCTTTATCATTTGTGAGTGTTGTTTCATGCTTTCCATCATAATTATTGGAAATGAAAAAGATGGTTGCTGATATTTATTTGAGTTGGAGATATTTAAAAATGTATAGAAAAATAAAACTTACCAATGGGCTAACCACCATTCACATAAAACAAAGGCACCCTGGAGAAAATGGAAAGTATAGAAGTATGTTATCAGTATCTACATTCTGATATTAAATATTTGACTTAATTTCAAATTTTCACATGTATTAGTGGTTAATCTTGGCCCCATAGAAATATATTATTCGTAGTATGTATATCATTCAATATTATTCATCATTTTATATCAACTGGTATTGTATAGTCTTTTCGGAACGGAACATTTCTATTATTCTGAATAGCTATATTTTACTCAACAAATATTTCCCTCGAGAATTAATGAAAACATTTTCAACGTTAAGTCGTCATTTTAAAAAAATTAAATGATGGATATCAAATCGCTATAAAAAGTGTTAAAACAGTTAAATAAATTACGATTTTTATTGATTTCCCTATTTTGTTTATGCTTGCTTGTTTTGTCATTTTGAACAAAATTGAATTTATATATGGACATATAGATTCCATTGGACTTTTACCACGGCTAGAAAGATGAAGGGAACAAATATAATATGATCAAATTCCACAACATTTAAACATAGAGGTTTTAATCCTGTATTCCTAGGAAAAGACAACTATTGGCATCAAATAATGTTTAGATTTTAATCTTAACCATCTTTAATTCAAATCAAAAGTAAGAAATGACAAACCTGTTGCAATAAAGAGAGGAGGAGAAACAGCATCGTTACGACAACACCACCTCCAATGACAAAGTAGGTTTTGTAGACATATTCACGACGCTCTGTGTGGCTGCAGTTACTTTCAGAGGAGATCAACGGGTCATATGGCTCCTTGTTTGGGGATAAACGTGAAAGAAATCTTATTTTTTATAAATTCTTACATTAATTGTATACAAAAGAGAACATACCAGCATTATAATGACATACAAAAGTCTGTATCGTTTCACAATTAATCTTTTTTCTTTGTTCTTTGTGAAATACTATTCACACTCCTTTCAAACTAAAACAACTATTTCAAACACACGACCTTGGCTCGCTGAAGAAATGTTGACCAATATTTAAAGATAGGTTTATAGTCTGTATAGTACAGACTCACAGACTTCACGTCATGAATCCACCAGCAGGCCATGTCATTTAATGACCCTCTCAATTCCCTGCTGGAGCTTACAGTAGAACAGCCTGTTAGTCTTGTTATACTATCACCATACAGACAATATCTTTCTCTGCCAATAGCTGGGTACTCACTTACATCTGATTCGAGTGAGGAAAAATATGCAAAGTGTCTTTCCCATGATTGTCGCCTAACCACTCGACTACAGAAGCTGTAAATACGCAAGGTGAATATGACTTATCCTCACAAAAGTTAGAGAATTAAAACGTAAAAACTGACCTTGAAATCAGCATGGAGAATGTCAAATGCTGAGCCAGATGGGCTTTCCTTGCCTCCCATTGCCAGAGGCCTGGGGTTGGCACTCAAGACTAAAGGGGTCCCAGCCAAATCCTGAATGAGAGGAGAGGCCGTGTCCACAAGCTGGCCAACCTCGATATTCCTGTATGACCTTGTGGTGAGGAAATTGTCAATGTTTATCCCACTTGTCATCAATTCATCAAAACTTCCTTGGTGGTGAACTCGGCACTGTGGGATATAAATTTGGAAAAAAAGAGGATGGAGAGGGTGTGTCAGAAAGAGAGAGAGAGAGAGAGAGAGAGAGAGAGAGAGAGAGAGAGAGAGAAAGAGAGAGAGAGAGAGGGTGGGGGGGGGGGTATTTAGAAGATGGAGAGGGTGTGTCAGAGAGAGAGAGAGAGAGTGAATTTGAACTTTTTCATGTCAATGGGAGTTGCAAATTTTCTTTTTGCTTAGGCAAGACAGTCACTACGACGGACCAGTGGTTGTCAAAGAGTTAAGCACAATACATTAAAGCCTACAAATTCAACCACTAACAACTCAACAATAAAAAACTAGATTTACAAACTGTTACAACATACCTGAGACATGACAATGACTTTGTCTGCGACTTGCGTGTGCTGTGAGTTGTCTGTCACAACCATTCTGGTTTTAGATCGCAGCAGTCCACAAATGCACCTTTTTTGATTATCAGAAAATGAAAAGATCAACAGACTTTTGTCAAATATATATCTTTAATCAAAATCCCTATTGTGAAGGGCTGAGGGCTACCAGAAGAAAAAAATCTGAATAAAAGGAATGTGAAAAAAAAGATAATGGTACAGCTTCAAGTGTAAAACAACTAACGTAACATTCTATTTTTTGTTAGTTGTTATATTCTATTACACTTGAAGCTATAACATTATATTTTTTTGCATTCCTTCACAATGTAAAAAAAAAGGTGTAGGGCCCATATCCATGTTCAGCCTCAGACAGGAGGTATCGAGCACAAAGAACCAGCATGCAATCAACACACATCTTGCAAGGCTGGTCACAGAGCTGAAAAGTCTGTGTATCATGAAATTAAGACAAGCAGGATATCAGCCTACTGTATCCAAATACCTTTCAGGGTAATGCGCAACACAATATACTGTGCTGCTCATTTTACCAACGAATAAATTTTCTGTAGCCTTGCTTGGTTATATACATCCATCAGATATGTGGCTTTAGTTTTTGAATACCTCCTTCCTCCTCCTCCCCTTACTGGATTAGCCAAATCAATTGTCAACATTCGGAACTATCAAAAGCAGTAATGTAATAGAAATTCCCTTTATTCATCCCAGGGGGAAATTTGTCTTTAGGGTCTATTCTGTGGGTAGACCGGAATAACCCAGGCGTCAGCCGCAATGCTTCCATCGGGATTAGAACCAGTGACCTCTCAAGCCAAAGGTGAGTGATTTAACCACTATGCCACTGGCTCACCCAGTAGTAAGAATGATAATCAATTTATATTGTGCACAAATCCATAAAATCCTCTAAGGCGCTGAGGCAATACAATAAGGGACAAAACGTAAAACGTCATACATCATAAATACAAACAAAACAAAAACAATAAAAGTTCTCTGATTTTACAACTTCATGACTTATTTCACATAAAGATAGTTTACGTTTAGGTATTACAAGACATTCATTCATAGACCTAATGTGTCCAAAACTAACTTTTTGAATATATGCATCGCTGATTTTGCATCCATTCCTTTCAGGATGTCATCAATGAGATAGATATCACAGTTCTGATAAACGGCCCTGAAATATAAGTAAAAAGGAACATTTTTTACATCAATTCATAACTACTTTAAGCACAGCAAAATCAAAGCTTGCAAAAAGCAATGCAATCCGATAAATAACTCCTTCAAACTTAATCCCTGTAACCGCCTGTGTTATGACCTCACAGGTTAAAACAGGTTTTAAACTGAAACATTTGACCATTTGTTTCTTCAGTTAATATCACATCAACATTTTTAGTTAAAGATTTTAACATAACAGTTTATGACTATAGATACTAGATATGTTCCAACCTTGCAAGTGTAATTTTTGCTTGAATGCTTTGATCCAGAGAAAGTCCTCTTTCCCCAACAACTGTCATGTCTCTCAAAGGCAGGGAATCAATGATCTAGAAGGTAAAAGTGCAACAGATATTCAAATCAAAATCAACAACCAAAGTCATTGAAAGTGAAAAATCTATTTCTTTTAAATCAGCACAATACAATGTAAATTAGGTAAAAAGCAGCTCAAAAACAATTCATGTTATTGTCAACAATTACACATACCACGAATACTTCAAACTAATACAAATCAATATCACTATTCAAAAATATTCATTTAAAAAGGGAGTTAAAAAGAATATTATGAACAAAATTGTCAATAAATGATTTACCTGCGTTAAGGAGCATGCATTCAGCACCTGAGTGTACCTAGAATGAGCATAGTCCGTGCCAAATAGGATGTTTTCTTGTATGGTTCCAGGGCAAAGCCAGGGTAGAGCTGGAACAAATCCCAGTCGACCTTGATGGTAAACGTGACCTTTGTGACGCTCCAACTCCCCTAAGACGGCCATCAACAAATAACTCTGGATATTGAGAAAACCAAAAGGCAAAGCAGACATTTAATAAAAAGAATAAGTCGGTTAGTTGTTCCTGAAGTAATCAATGAATTCCTTCTTTTCTAAAGCACTTCACTTTCTACATTTTCATCGATGGATTTGAGAAAACCTGTAAATGGCTTATCTCAGAGATTAGTTTAGAGAATGATTTGATTTGAAACCAAAGAAACGTTTCTGCTCTTTGAAAAATATTATAAGACTCACTGAAGCCAATGGCATGCAAATAGAATATGTAAGAGGCTTCTAGAAAGACGTGGACAAGAAACCTATTACATATTCCTCTTATATCTATCTTTCTGCTCTTTCCTTCTTTTTCTTAATTTAGATAATCATCTTCATCTTTTCTTTTATGTTATGTATTCTAGCCTTATTCTACTAATAAATACAAAGATGAGTTTATTATAGTCTGTACTCCCTGCACAAGTACGAATAGAGTATATATGCCTTTCACTCAAGACGTTCCATACAACCTGGAGATCACTCTCAGAAATGCATAGACAAATTGGAGGCAATGCTTTTAAAACTCACCTTTCCACTTTCTGGTGGACCTATGACACAATACAGCTTGTTCTGAAAGGGATTAAGTATTTTCATCAATCTTTACATGAACAAAAAAAGAGATCAAACAATACCATAAGCTGCAAAATTATCCGTCTTTGGTTTATAGCGCGGGGGGGGATAACAAACAAAATCTGCAGACAATTTGTTGTTGTTCATTCTGAACATTGTCATACATTGGGTTGTTCAAGGGTGTTTGTACACAGTGGACTGATCCCTTGCTTGTCTTAATTTCTTCATCCACAGGATTCACAGATCTGATTCCATTGTTCGATTTTGAAAGATTGTAAGGAATGATAATTTGACATGAAATCTAATAATTGTACCAAGAGCAAACACGAAAGACAGAAAAAAAAACACTTTAAAAAAATTGTCTTACTTTAGATGGCGAAACAACAAAAAGAGCAAATATAATTGGGAAATTGAAACTATTCTTTATGACAAAACAAAAATTAAATTCCAAAATGCAATAAGAACCAAAGCAGAACAAACCATGAATAACCTCCCTTACGGGTTTGAAATAGTCTCTAAGGGAGTTATCTAAGTCTCAATTTAGGTGTTCACCACATTTTGAAATAAAACCTTCATTTAAAAATTTAGCAATACTTACTTTTTCAACCTCAATGTCTATGTTGACCAATACCATAGGTTCTTCAACATCCTGGTCCGATTTTAAAAAAATATATATAGTTATGAAAAGCTTTCAAGTTGAAGTTAGAATATCCTTAAGGACCTGTTGCTTTGAATTTACATTCATTTCGTTTTCGGGTATGCACCAAGTGTCAAATTGCCATCACTTTTGAGCAATTTAGTGGACAGTTAAAAGAAAAATACATCATTTAGATTTGCATGCCTGTAGCTATGCTGTATTCTTATTCACCAAGTTCGAGTCTGACTTCCAGCATTGCCGAACTAGGGAACCAGGCTGCATGGCACATGCCATAGACCACTTACAATGGAAACCTCTTCATACAAGAAGAAGACATGCACGAATGACTCACATGTTCAAAATTTCCAACGGCTACGACACAG
>JARFNW010144639.1:0-10075 GCA_031763155.1 Dirona albolineata | reverse complement strand
CTATTGTACTGCTTTGAATTACAAAGTCAACGCAACACATCACGACGGCGCTGGAACGGGCACGGGACGGGTGAAAGCATTTTTTCACCCAGCCATTCCAGCGAAACCCCGTTTTTTGCGCTGGAACGGGGACGGAACGGCGACGGGTTGACTCTGTACTCTTAATCCGATACCGCATCTCATAAGTCAGATTTTTTATTGAAAGGGTACTTTTACACTTTCTTTGCTATCACAATGAACAATAAAAAAGCTACATCCTCGCCGACTTGCGCTAGATTTAAATAGATGGAGGCCCCAAGCCCCCATGTATGTGCCAATTATAGCCCGACTTTTCGTTACCGTTGTTGAACTTCGACACTTTTATAAATCTTTAAATCTGGCAACCGGTAAGTCTAAAAGATAAAGACACAAATATGGGTTGAAAGTCCATCCCACCATAAAATAGGCTACATGCTCACAAACTTTACATCGTTTATCCCACAGCAGGCGCTTCATTCAAAGTCATTCTCAACTCGGGCACACAGTATAGCAGCATGCTATGGGCATCGCACTAACATACTGACAATATATTATGTGAAACAGGGGAAGACGAAGGAAGTAAAATCCATATGATAATCAATAAATTAATAATAAATGAAGCCGAAGATGTTGATAAACAGGACACTAAAGACTTGATTGCAGAGACAATCTTATATTTTACAACATCTTGAACAGCAGCATCAAAATATAGAGACATCTCGTCCGAACGGACTGGCAAACACGCTTCTCTCAACTCTCAACCGGCACTCCCTCTCCTCACTCCTCACTCCTCACGCAGCCTTTCTCAAATATGTTGCACAAAACTAAATAAAACTGACTTCCCCCCCCCCCCCCCCAAAAAAAAAACCCAACAAAATTCTCGCGCATAATTTAATCCGCACGACAACCAATTAAACACAATAACCAATCAGCAGACACCAGATACAAAACACTCAAATTACAATACATTTATGTTATCTAACATGTCCACACACAAAGCAACCGCAGACTGAGTGTCTTGGACTTGTACCAGGGCCGTACCATTCACGAAAGTGTGTGAACGCATATAACATAAACAGGACAGCATCAATTAGGTCACGAGGACTGGGGGGTAAGGTGCAGAACCTCAAACTGACGACACCGAACATGACTCATTCAAACAATAACACAACGAGATGGTAACAAACTCAGATTTCCAAATGATTAGCGCTATCCTACACCTACAATGTCCTAACTACAACACGACAGATGCATACAAAACAATATTACTCAAATCACCCTCTTACATAATATGTCTTTGTCTGTAGCCGGGCAATCATTTAGGGTCAGGGTTAAGGTTAGGGTTAGAGCTTCTCCCCCCCAAGGCCTCAATATCAGGCCCAGCATTCATAGGGGCCCTTATCATATGAATAGCATAATTTACTGTTTTGTTTCATTTTGAATAACGATCAATAAGGAATACCCTCACGCCAGTGAAAAGGCCATTGAGGTTCTCATTCCTTTCGCAACCTCCTCTTACAAACGTGGATTTAGTGGCCGTGTGGTTAGGGTACTGGCTTCGATATCGTATGATCCCATGTTCGAATCCTGGCTTTTCCCTCACTCGACTCTGGTGTGAATGAGTACCCAGCTACAGGTAGAGAAAGACATTGTCAGTATGTTACCATAACAACGAGCCTAACAGGCTTCCCTACTGAATGCTCTCCATATATTTATATATAAAAGTAAAGTCGTTAAGAGCCTAATGCCCATAGAGGCAGTGCTTATCCCGGTTTCCGTGGCGTGGAGCGGACAGAGTGACAATGTCACAATTTTTTGGTAAGGACGCTGGTCTATCGCAGATTACTTCTCCAGCTATAAGCTAGTTACCATTTCTACACCTGGGTCGAATGAGGCAATTGGAGTAAAATGTCTTGCCCAAGAAAGACAACGAAGTGACATGGGTAGGATTAGAACCCATGACCTTCGCCATGAGGCTGTTGTGAATTTATTGGCATTGTACGGGGATGAACGAGGGAGATTGCACCGGGGGAGATTGCACGAGATTGCACGGGGGAGATTGTTCGAGATTGTACGGGGGAGATTGCACGGGGCAGATTGCACGGGGATGCACGGGGGAGGTTGCAAGGGGGATATTGCACGGGGGAGATTGCAAGAGATTGCACGGGGGAGATTGCACGGGGGAGATTGCACGAGATTGCACGGAGGAGATTGCACGGGGGAGATTGCAAGAGATTTCACGGGGGAGATTGCACAGGGGAGATTGCACGAGATTGCACGGGGGGGGGGGGGGGTGATTGCACGGGGATGCACGGGGGAGATTGCACTGGGATGCACGGTGGAGATTGCAAGAGGGAGATTGCACGGGGGATATTGCACGGGGGAGATTGCACGGGGATGCACGGGGGAGATTGCACGAGGGAGATTGCACGGGGGAGATTGCATGGGAGAGATTGCACAAGCTTGCACAGGGGAGATTGCACGGGGGAGATTGCACGGGGATGCACGGGGGAGATTGCACGAGATTGCACAGGGGAGACTGCACATGCACGGGGGAGATTGCACGAGATTGCACAGGGGAGATTGCACGGGGATGTCTGGGGAGATTGAACGGGGATGTCTGGGGAGATTGAACGGGGATGTCTGGGGAGATTGAACGGGGATGTCTGGGGAGATTGAACGGAGATGTCTGGGGAGATTAAACCGGGATGTCTGGAGAGATTGAACGGGGATGTCTGGGGAGATTGAACGGGGATACACGGAGGATATTGAACGGTAAGGTGCGCTAGCACCCAGCAAGATTTATTGTGTTGCCAATGCCTTCCCTTCCCTATAATTGATCCATCCTCACCACAACGTCCCATTTGCTATTTCCCTTTTACTTGGTTTCTGTATTGCTAAGATAGTTTCTGTCTTCGTTTTGTCCACCTTGAGATCAGTCGTTTTCCCTTGCAAACTGTATTTTGTATTTGTATGCAGATCTAGTCGTCAATAAACGTTTCCTAAATGTGGACTATAGCGGCGTGATTCATTATTTTACAAAGCCTATCCTTTTATGTAGTTTATTCTTTGTGTATATCTCCTCGTGTGATCCAATCAGAACCCGACACACATTACTAGGATTCACTCTTCTTCATCCATCCTGGTTTCACATTTAGTTAATTATCATAAGTTTATGTCAAACGCAGAGTAAACGAATAAAAGGTTGAAATCCATGAGAGGTGATGATTCCTTCTGACATCAGCGCACATCATTTTAACCATTTTCACGAAAAAGGAAGTATCTTGACTCCTATTTCCACATCAAAGACACCGCCTTCCTCATCAAAACTGTCAAGGCTTGGAGATAAGAACTTAATTTAATACTTGTGGCTAAACAGAGACCTTACCTTGCCGCTCTCAGCCAATGAACGATTGGTAGATGGCTATGACATCTTCCACTTCTACCCATCGTTCATCCGCTGAGATAGTCCGTGGCAAGTTAAAAACGTAGGCTGGAAAATGAATGGACGACACGACAACCGTTGCGAATGTAAACAATTCGAAGACAAGGCGCACGCTGTATTTCAAAACTACACACGGTAATTATTGCCTTCCTCTTTAAAACTATTTCCACCCCTTTGTCCAATTCGATTATTTTAGTACACCTTCGCCTTTGTGTTTCTCTTGGGAAAGAAACTTTACTCCAATCGCTCACTCGACCCAGGTGTAGTAATAGGTAAACGTAAAAATACATAAATAGTAAAAACGATGACCCGCCGAAGATATGTAGACTTGAGCGAAAATATAGAACGTGCAAGTATGACAAGTATTGTGACAAGAGTCAAAACGACAGCATCAAATCAGATAAGATCCAGGCGGGTGTTTATACCGTCGGGGGTCAGAGTGCCGAGTTGGGCGATCCGCTGCGCCTCTCTGAAGTTTGTCTGGTCCATGCCGGCGTGACAATGCTGGAGAGTCGTAACCTTGATGTCATGGAGGGACCGGTGGCCATTGCCGTTGAAGTGTTTAGTGACAGGTCTGTCCTCGTCGTTATCAATATTGGGAAGATGTTGAACAAACCTGTCGCCAAGTCTCTTGCCTGTCTCGCCAATGTAGAGCATGTTTTAACGCTTGCGCCGAATGGCGTAGATGATATTTCTGTCGGTGCACGTGAAGACATTACAGAAAGCCCATACCCTTCCTGGAAATTGGATGGAATTATCATGGTAATGACAGAGGTATGGGCATGTCTTGCAGACTGGTCGACCACATCGGCGAGCGGTGTCTTGAACTCCATCTCCTTCCACTCGGAGACGGCTTTGAACCAGCAGGTCACTGAGGTTACGGTCACGTCGGTATGCAACCAGAGGCGGTTTCGAAAATATGCATCTGGTGTCATCATCCCCACCTAAGATGTCAAAAATTGTTATAACACTTACGGACTATCTAGTGAATTGTGGGGATGACCGGTAAGGACTAGGATTGGTCTCTCTGATTTGTTGCCGTCGGATGCTGTATTACGAATATCCGTGGACGGGGGAGTTGGGAGAAGGGGGAAGTCGTTTGGCAATCAATGGGATGGGACGATTGATAGAGGAGAAAATTGTGGCTATCAGTGTCCTTGTAATAAACAGAGGTTGTAATGCCTGTGGTGGTGAGTATGGCCTTGATGTCATTTGATGTACATTGGATGATGTGTCAGCTCTTAAGAATCCTGCAAGTGAGAGACAACACGTCCACATACTTAATGGCGATATTCTATTTCACACTTTATCTGATTTACCAGGCTTTTGGTGAATGAGCCCTGATGATATTTATTAACGCTCTTCCAAAATTTGCTAAAGTCCACTTCCTGACAGACAACTAAAAGAAGAATCCATCAATTTAATGGCAAGAATGCGCAGAGGAAAATCTCAGACATACACCGCGTCCACAAAGCCTCCCAGAGGCTGGAAGACATCTGTCATGAATGAAGGCAACAAAAAAGAGCTCACACGTTTTCTACGGAATGAATGGTAACGAGGCATACAGTAGTCTCCGCCTAAATGCACGGTTAGCCTAAATGCACGGTTAGCCTAAGTGCAAGGTTAGTCTAAGTCCACGGTTTGTCTGCGAAACAGAATTCTCTCTATATTATAGATATACCCTTTTAAGTGCACGGTTGGTCAGATTCGCCCCGTGACTAAAATTTACCAGAAATTTGATTATTTCTCCAGACCCGTTGTATGAACTCATAATCTTTTTATTTGTTTAAACACATTCATCTCAACACCAGACGCAGATTAGGGATTTCGTTATACCTGTCGCATTTGTTGCAGGCATATTCTGCACTGACATCAAGACGCGGTCGGTAAGTGTTTTCACAACGCGACACTCTAATAAAGGTCAGGAAAGCCTTTTCTGCATCCGTCAATGATTCTATCTGTTGCATTGTTTAGCACCTTAAAAAGAGACCATGATGTTGACTGTGTAAGTCGCATACCTTTTTGTCTCGATGTACGCTGATTGGTTTTCATTGAAACGCTGGATAGCTCATTGTGTGGCAGGCTAAATAGCTATTGTTTTCTTTCATATGGGGTTGTCAATGATTTGTGGGCGGAGTTACTGGTCAGTGAAACGCCACCATTTCATTGTCCATTACGTGGACTTGACACTTGTTAAATTCACTAAAAGACGGAGTTATTGATCAGTTGACCACTGGCATGCTCTTTGCAGCCCATATCATGTACTTCCAAATTATCATAACAGTATAAAAGGGGCCCATAGCCTATAAGAAATTACGCAGATGGTCAAGACATCACTGACTCAGAAAGCAGTGAAGATGAAAAATGGGATTAGTCAAAAACATGTAATACTTTTTACATGTCATAGCTTCACTTGAATTTAATATAACAAAATTGATGCTCGTGTTGTCTTTGAAATATTTTATGAAAACTACGAATATGTTAATTTGCCAAATTGCTCCAAGAATACTAGATACCAATTTTCTTCAAACTTCACCACGTGCTTCATTTGTATACACATTTGTGTGTGTGTGTGTGTGTGTGTGTATGTGTGTGTATGTGTGTGTATGTGTGTGTATGTGTGTGTGTGCCATGTATCACCATTTATCTAGCACTTTTATTGTCTTTAAAGTATTTTTTTACAATAGAAATTATTTCATTTTAAATATTCCGAGTAAATCGTCTTTCAAACATTTTTTTTCGCTATATGCTTTTCTTAACTTTTGACACAAATATATTCTTTCATGGAAAATCATCAATCTTTCATCATTGAATTTTATAATAGTCTAAATAACTAATTGTTTTCTCAACTTTTGGATGTCAATATTATTTTTTGTGAAATTGCACCTTGTGATCTCTATCAGGGGCCATAACTGTGTAAATATGTTTTTGCTAACTTTTTAAAAATATATTATTCTGCTTTGGTCGCCTTCGATAATATAGCAATATATTTTTCGACGTTTTCATTTATCAACTGATTTCTGTGTCCATCGCATCAAATACGTAAAATGCATACATCTTGCTCTGTGATCAGCGGATTATAAACAAACAGCACATTATGGGAGATGCGTTACCAAATATCGGCGCAAACGTTTTCAATATACATGGTGTCTCTAAATCACTACCCGATATAGAATGGAAATAACTTTTAAAACGGTTACACAAATATCGGCGCAAACGTATCTGATATATATTCTCCCCTCTGTTGCCTTGAAATGGAAGCAATTGATCGCCCTACAGAACGAAGATCAAGAACGAATCTACATTTAAAAAATTAATTGGCGTGTCTAATAGCTTCCTCTTTCATTTAATTTGCACTTCACGGTTACAACAATGGAACTCACGTGTGCACACAATGATATTAGACCTTCAAATTTCCGTAGGATCAGTAGCGGTAATTGATTTAGACCAAAATTACAAATCAATGCCGCTGGTTCATATGATAGATCGGCCCTGCAATTATGAAAACTTTCAGATAAGAAAATTACTCAATCATTTCCACTCGTGCGTGTCAGTTTATCAAGGGAGTTGACCTAGTTTCATCGAGAAGTAAAAATACAAGTAAATCGATGCCTTAGTTCTTCGTTCAAATAAAAGTGGTTCCATAATTAAACTTTCGGTAAATATAATTATTTTTTCTAATTTGCGCAATTCTTTTTTTCAGGTTCATTTGATCGATCGTTGCAGGGATCAGTGGGTGGGAGTTAGGAAAGGGGCGGGGGGGGGGGGGGTGGTTATACAGCCTATAACATTATTCATTCACACCTGAGTCAGGCAAATAAATAATAATTGAGTGAGGTATCTTTCCCAAATAATAATTGAGTGAGGCATCTTTCCCAAATAATTGAGTAAAGCATCTTTCCTAAATAATAAATGTCGGGAGTTGCATTGCCAGGATTCGAACTCAGGATGGTATGATTTCGATCCCGGAAGTCTAACTACTCGGCCACCGACGCTATGACGTCATTGTTGATCATTGTCAATTTTGGATAATTCGTTTTCCAAACAGTCAGGGGACGGGAAGTATAGGTTGTCTAAAGTTTTCCATTCTAATTCGATCGTGCTTGGCACTTTAGAGACTGCCCTCAGGATGAATCAGCAAGGCTTTAGACGAAGACAATTATTGTCGGAGAAAATGAGAAAATCATTTTCAGGCTTGCCTGCCCTTTAATTATAGTATTTGACTTTCCAAATTGCTTCCTTCGAGGCAATTTAGACCAAGACAATTACATCATAATTTTGATGACACATATATCAGTTTTGTTCAGAAGATGTGTCAAATACTTTATATAAAATCACGTAGGCCCTATACTTAAACTGCAATGACATTTCTCTAAATTACTATATTTTCAGTCGTTAACGTAAGTCTAACTCAATTTTATAGATGTGTTTCATACAGACGTTAAAAACAGCCAACAACAACATGCCGAATGCCTTATCAAGACTTTACTCTTGACTAACCGATCCTCATCTCTTGCTCATTCTCCATTCTACAACCAAGGAAGACATCTACTAGCCATAAACAGACACCCGATTCAATATCTATTAGCATCACAATATAATAATTTCCCCATATCCGACAGGTAGTATACATGACACCATGCACTTGGACACAAAGAGAGGGTGGGGGCAAGATGCAGAAATATATATCTTCTGTACTGTTGATTCCCTTGGACTTATATCTCAAACCGAGATTAGGACAAAGAAAAATTGCAAGGGAAAAATGTGACGGTAACCTTTGCCCTCATGCATTTTTATAAAATAAACGTAATGGTAATAATAGTCCCATTTCGTTGCTTGACGAAGGCCTTTTGCGGAAATGTCACTTGTTGAGATTTATTTTGTCTTTAGGTAGTGACTTACGCATTCCATTTCTGTCAACAATTTACACACCATAACCGTCGGCAGGTCTCTATTTCCTCACTGCTGTACTCTAGTTTCAAAGTTTCGTTTAGTTTGTGCGTCTGATTTGGCCTCGATAAATCATTTCGTATTCCTCCTGTTGTGATTCAGTCGCCATTTTGACTATCTTTAAGAAACTGAAAAATTGTTAATTTCGAGTTAATGGTGACATACTGATCAGAAAAACTAAATTATAAGGTAAACGAAAAGAAGGGATAAGTAAAGTCTTTTGTTAGTACAGATAACAAAAGGCAGCAACTAAAACCAGAGAATCAATCTTTGAAATCAATCTCTGATCTGGTTTGCTGATTGTTCAATGCTTTCACTCGTGTCATCACAGCTTCAACAGGTCATCTTTATTTTTGTAGTTACTGATATTGGATTCATTTAGACGATAAAATGACGCAATTTAACAATGACTGGTATTGTGTTACATTTCAGATTTGAATGAGAGGAAAGGACACATGGATCTTGGAGACTCGAACCACACCTATGACCAAACAACAGAGTACTATTACATAGATCCGATCATTGATGCAGATACTTATGATCTTTTAGAAATATATCTACGGATGATTGTTACCGGCATCATCGCTATTTTTGGAATGGTTTCAAACTCCATCAACGCCGTCATGTTTTACAAACAAGGCATCATGTCACACAGCTGCAATGTCAGCCTTACAGCATTGGCCTTGTCGGATTTATTTTTCTGCCTCATTACTTTGTGGGGTAGCGTATGTCTGTATGGTAAAAACTACTTGATCACCACTCAAACCAGGTGGCATGCCTGGATTTTTTATACCCTTTCGTCGATGAGACCTGCCAACCTTTTTTCGCAAATGACCAGCTGGGTGACGGCATTTCTGGCATTCGAAAGATTAATCAGCGTGACTTTTCCATTCAGAGTTAAATCCATTTTCACGCCCAAGAGAACCGCTGTATCTATTGTGTGTATATTTCTTGTTGTATTCTTTATTCAAACCATGAACAACTTTGACTGGCTCCCCCAATGGAGAGTGATCCCTGAATATTGGGGGAACATCTCTGTATTGTCCTATGATCTTTCTGAATATCCCATACTTTTATCGGATATATTAGTATACATCGACCTTCCTAATCGCATATTGCCATTTTTTGTGGTTATACTGAGCAATGTTGCAATTTTGTTCAAAGTACACATTTCAAAAAAATTCAGGAAATCAGCAACTCCAGCGATCTCGCACACCGTGCCACCACTTGTCCAGAATTCTAAATATGTACATGAAGAGGGGAATATACAAATCAATTCCAAACAGAAAAACATCAATAAAGAAATGAGGTTGTTGCGTATGGTAACGGCTGTCTGTATTATGTTCGGCATTTGCTTCTCGGCGGATTTCGCTAGAAAAATGATGATGAGTGTAGGAAATGAACAAGGTGTTGATTTCCACTACATTACGTCTCTCTTTATGATAGTAGTAACCAATTTCCTCCTGACTATCAATTCAAGTTGTAACATCTTCATCTACTACGTCACAAGTTCTCGTTACAGAGAGGATCTTCGATTGTGTGTAGGCATCACAAAAAAATAAGATTTCATAAAACGCACGCACACAGATACAAACATAATAACATTGAATTTCTCTCTCTCTCTCTCTCTCTCTCTCTCTCTCTCTCTCTCTCTCTCTCTCT
>JARFNW010144628.1:0-10076 GCA_031763155.1 Dirona albolineata | reverse complement strand
CCAGAAGGGTGACGTATTGTCACTCAGTCCGCTTCACGCTACGGAAACCGGGATAAGCACCGGCTCTATGGCCCTCATGGCTCTAAAGGACTTTACTTATCTTGCTTTCACTCTCTCACTCAAACCCGTTCCACCTCACCCTAACATTTCCCTCTTTATGTCTAGCATAATGCGGGAAGGTGGGTGCATCATTAGTTCATGTAAATATATCTTGTGCACTACTTGAGGCTGAATGTAGAGCTGGTCACAGTAGAGTGGTTTTGCAGGCGATTGCTGAACAAACAAAGAAGCCAACATCTGTGATATTGAGGTTGAGGAGAATAAAGCAGACTTTTCTGAGAGATCACAAGTACAAAAAAGTAAATCTATAATAGCCATAAGTACCGGGTGACGCAGAAAGAACGGAACCATGTTTTTTGCTTTAACTTTCTTATTTTTGAAGCAAAAATAACAAAATTTTGCACAGCTATACATTAGGTAATGGATGACGCATGTTCAAAATTTAAAACCCATGCAAACAGTATGTGTCGTATGGCGCGAAACAATTTTACCTAGTGAAATATGGCTCTTTTTCCATTTTGTGCACTAACTTTCTCTTGAAGCAAACAAGATATTTTGTTTCGACGTTGTATTGACCTTAATGGTATTGAATTGAATCATTTTATTGTTTGAAATCAACACCTTACTAAATGAATTGAAATTGTCAATTTTGATTTATAATCCTAATTTTCTCTTTTTGAAATGAAGTGGAACTAAACAACCCAAGGCATTTGCTGTAGAAGCAAAACTGATTAACTTATAGATATTCTTGTTTTGTTCCGGAATAATCTCAACTGTAAACAGGGGCCATATAAGTCAATTCTTCACAACTGGGTGAAAAAAGTTTACGGGTAGGTGTTCATTACAAAATGTTGGTCACCGGGTCTTCCCAGACAGGCTCGCTCTGCTGCCAACAAGAGCATAGTAAAAAATTCAGCATATTCAACAAAGTTATTGCGAAATATGTGGGTTCCGTTCTTTCTGTGTCACCCGGTATTACGTCGTCGGTCGTCGACATCGCCCAGAATGCACGGCTCTGATACCGTCTGCTTGAGATTGCCTTACTGGCTTGGGTAATGTGTTTTCTGTTTACTCAGTTTGTTAGCTGATCAAGTGGAGACAGGATTTGTTTTATTTTTTAATACTTGTTTTGCACTTGGAGCTATACCCTTTCCCCTTGTTTTGCCATACCTCTTCCTCTTATTCAGGTGTTTATCTTCTGACAGCCCTCATTCCTTTGGCTATGAGTATTAGAAAGGAACAAACAATTTTTAAAATTGTCATTGTTTTAATGTTGATTCGATACAGATAAAATCATTTTGCACCTGAGCAATAGAAATTTATCATTGGGTTACCAGAAATGATCTCATGGCAATAGGTCCATATCCGTTTGTGATGTGGATATGTCATTTATGCTACACACAAATTTGTTAACTTAAGGACTATGAGTATGATCTCTGCTATGCTTTCTAATATGATCTTGTTTGCTCTGTGTGAATTTGGATGTCAACCTATAAATGCCTCATGGTTTTTTTGGTTTTTTTTGTTGAAGTTGATGCTTGACTTTTTATTTATGTATAATGTTATTTCAGCAGACGTGTTCTCATCCCAATGTGTATCATAATATATATTTCATTATTTACATATTTTTCAGAGATTATTTTTATTCTTTCATTTTCATGGAGAGCAATGTATTTATTTTTACATATTTTTAAAGATAGAAGATTTTCCTATATAACATTGTATTGTCCTCAAGTCCATAATAAATTATTACTGTGTACAGAATACGACTCACTCTATGTGATGATGGCATACATTGATTTACACAAATGACCCATGTTGAACAATTCCTGCTGACGGCGTGTGCCTTACAATTGAATTTATTGATGTTGAACAGGGTGGTGGATAAGCTCAAAGAGTGGCCGTGGCAGGTTTGACCTTGCTGTTTACAATCATGTTTTTGTTCCTGTCTATTGTTTATTGTACTGGCATTGCATTACTTCCCTTCTGTATTTGAACTGGTGTCTGTCATAATAATGTACGTATCATAATGCATAGCTGTAAAGAATCGTGTGTCCGGGTTTAGACATTGCTTCGAGTATCTACGAGAGGACAATTCAAGTTAAAAGTTTTAATTTGTTTTTGTTCTTAATCCATTTTCTTGTATACACATTTTCTGTAACTTTGAGCCTTCTTTCTGAATTATTTTAAGCACAATTGCTTTGACTACTGAGTATGCACTAAAGCAAAGGTGATTTTATTTTTTGTTACCATCACTGCTGCAGTCAATATAATAACAAAATGAAGGTATAGATAACAAATGGATGATACCAGCTAGTCTTTCATTTTGGTATCGATAACAAATAATTACCTGAATTAAACGGTTTTCATTTGATATAGATCAATTGAGCTTTCTGAGAAGAATGAACCATTGGAAACCTAGATAAAGGGTTTAACAACTAATAGCAAAGGACATGACTCACACATGAGTTAAAGATCAAAGGTAAATAAAAAACCCATGCACAAAATGGAAAATTATCTTATGCGTCCATTCCCATTGGTCTTTCCCGGCAGCTAGTTTCTACTCAGTACATTCAGGAGACATTTCAGTACCGTCTTTGACAAATGAGCATTCTAATCAATTATATTTATATAAAATAACAATAAAAATGATATTTATAGCTTTGACCTTAAATTCTCTGTACTAGAATTACAGGATGACTTAAAATACTCATTTGTCTGCCAATGAACAGTGTTTAAATTTGGTAACCTAATTCATATGACAAATGAGAGTTCTCTTCTTGGGATCGTCAAAACTTTCTTGGAAGAGATGAGATCAAGTGTATATTTTTTCTAAAAGCTTAATATATTATAATATTATGGTGGAAAATTTTTTAATTCACTTTTTTTCTTCAAAGGTGCACAATTACAAGAATAAATTTTTTAAATATATTTAAAATATTATTTTCACTTTTTATGTTTTAATAAAGTATGGTTATTTTTCATTGAAAAAGGCTGGTATTTTGTGTGAACTATTTTGTCCATCAATGTCTTTTTAAAGTATCCTTTTCAATTTGATTTGAACATAAAAAGGAAAAATCAATTTTTGACATTTTGACGCAGCATACCATGACAATGGGAATATGTCCAGGCTTTTTTCTTTGCTGTCAATCCAATTTTCATATTCAGTAAACAGTATTGAAGCCAGTCCAGTATTAGATGCAAACCTTCACCCCTACCCAAGTAGACCCCTTCTATATGTAAACAACTTGACCATCACAATTGGTTGAACACAAGATTGGAAATATGCTATTATGGGCCAGGAATCTAAGACAAGCATAATATGCTCAGCAATGACGGACGTGAAATTCGGAAGACCCACCCAGAAGCATTGTCCTTGGCCAAAAATTTAATTTGTGCCTAACAACAGGCACCTTGTGGTGTATTAAGTGTTCAGTTGCTTTCCCTGGGCAAATGTGCTTCTTGTAAAGCACTTACGAGCACAGGGATGATCGTGGACAAGCGCTATATAAATAAATACTGCTCATTATCATTATTTATCTTTATAAATGTATTGGTATCCTCAACATGAATGGGAGCTATTTCCAGGAATGTGATCACTATACTATAATGTGTGCGGGGGGGGGGAGGGGGGGGGGGGATTTGGTGATTGATCCACGCCACATCCATGTTCAAACAAAACCCACTGAAATAACATTTGCTGTTTCTCTTCTTTCTAACATTTATTTCTGAATTTTCAAGACATACGTAGTGTGATGCTCTTTTTGATGTACAAGGATATTTTAAAGGCAGTGTCCTCTGTTTCAAGTCTGTCATCTGCACTGACGTTTGTTGGACAGAGCCTTGAGAACTGGAAAAAATAATCCAAAGATTCTCCCCGTTTAGAATGCGAACCCCTCAAACGCATAACTGATTTTTCAAACATCCAATTGAGCAGCAGTGTGATGATATCCAATAGCCAACACATAACAAATGAATTCAACCAGAATATAGATTGGATTTATCTTTTATTACCAAAAATAAATACCAAAATAATATGTGTATTTGGGAGTTATTCCTCTCCGTGTTTTGCAGAATAATTTTTCACATCAAACTGATTAAGGAAAGAACGAAAGTAATCATTATGATGCATAGTTTGTTTAGAAATGTAATACATGTATATCTCAAGGACCTAAAGTTGAAGACGAAAAGATTTTTCAGCAGTATTTCTCATAGTGCAGGCACGAAACTTCAACACTCATAAGGCTTGGGATATTTTAAAAGTTTCATGGAATATATTATATAAAACAGTTTCCAAATTACAAACCAAAAAAAAAATACAATCATACAGTATTCTGTAATCATTTCTTTCATTAAAAAAAATTGTAACAGGATTATAAAAGGATTATTTTTCCATAACAGGAATTTTAAGAGATATAGTGTGAAATAAATGGCATTACTGTTTTTTAAAAAAATGTCGATAGCTTGCAAATATCACCTGGAATGTTTGAGTGAAATGATGTAGCGTCCACCCAGAACATTTTGTATAATTTGGTCCCATTGATTTGGCAAAGTAGGACTGTCTTTAGCAAATATTCAAAACAAAAGCAATACGAGATGGATGAAAATTGTAAGCTACAGCTGTTCTAACCTTAGCATGTACAACACGTTTTCTCTCTCTCTCTCTCTCTCTCTCTCTCTCATTTACTCCTTTATACAGTCTGTCAACCGCACTCTCGCTTTATGATTTTCAGAGCTTAGTTAACCAAGAAATCTTATATTTCATAACTTTCCTTCCTCTTTCAGCCAGTCACAAAATAAAACAATAAAGAAATAAAATTGAAATAATATCAGTTACAGCATTTCTCCGATTACTGTCTGAAATTACTATCACATTCTCTCAACACTTGATCAATTCACTCAAATTAGACACCAAGTCAAAAACACACCAAGACATTCAATGGAGTAATAATGACGACATTGGAAAACTTGTAAGTAGGGGGCCTACCTCCCACAATACAAAGGTTAAACTAATAACAATTCATTATCATCTCTAACAAATAACTGGGTAGACAGCGTTCCTGATTGAACGTTCCAAGCAGACAAGCACACAACAAACGAAAACTTGAAATTAAATAAATTTCCGGTACACGTGTCGTTGTCATTCATTCAATCTAGGAGCTTAAATCCTCAACACACTCGCTCTGAGACTGTGAGAGTGGAGTAATGCTCTTTGGCATTATAGTAAAACACTGTGATCCGAACGATATTTGGTGACTCAATGTGGTCAGGGGGGCGAAAACATTATTGAGGGAATATTTAGATGTCAGATATTTCATACTCCTTCATCCTGACCATCAGCATCAACAGACTTAGTCAAGATTAATCTAAAACGGATATGAGACCTTGTCTACTGTCAGAGATATAAACCATGCACACAAACATATCATATTTCTTCTACTTGGTAAAGAAAGAATGTTTTGTTTTCACTTTCAGTCCATTCACACATACCACTAAAATAGTGCGGTGGTAATAATAAAATTAAAATGAGTGAGTGCATTTTCCATGCAGAATACAAATATTGTGATCAATGCCAAACCAATATGAATGTATTTACAAAATATGAATGTACATTTTTACAAATTTATTCAATAAATGAAATTATAAATCTTTGTATCAACTTTGAATAAAAAACAAAACAAAACTACCAAATATTTACTTTGATAAAAAAGATGATAATATTTTACAGATAAATTCAATTTGTATCATTCATTAAGTGGAATATCATTACTATTGGAAATAAAAGTACAAATTACATATGAAATATATTGAACTCATTCAAAACATTGTAAATTCTAGTGTTTATTTTTCAAACTTCCACTCTTTCTGCCAGTCTCTTGACAATTTAAAAAAATATAAATATTACGACAAAACTGGAAAAATAAACGAAACAATCTTGTGATGGTTACTTTCCACCTCTAGTAAATGGCACTTGGGTGAGTTGGTGCTGTACAGCTAAACATGATACATTGATAGGAGGATAACATAGAAATGGTATAGATGTCAAATGGCGGTCGTCTTGATACAGAACCCCTCTCTGATGTAACTCATAAAACTCTTACAGATACAGAAAAGATACAGATTATTCCAACTGATTTGGTATTTTTGAAAGATAAATATTAATTTTTGAAAAATTACTTTCAATGCTGTGAAAGCAATCTTAGGAAATAATACAATGGTACTTTTAGTCCCCTTGTGCTGGAATTAGAGTCATACTGCAAGGTTGTTTTCGCAAGCTCGTCTTAAAATAGAATTAATTTAAGCAATTTCAAAGAAAATTTAGAAAGTGTTGCATCATCAAATGCAGCATTAGAGACATAAATAATTGACGGATCGGACAAATATCTATTTGAGACAACAAGAATATAAAAAAACAAAAGTTGTTTGGTCTTCGTGCGACACTTGTCCTCTTTCACACTGACATTTTCCATCTATAAAATCATTAAAATATTGAAGTAACCTGGAGTACATAAGAATCTCATAGCCAATTAAATGCAAATTTCTTTTTTTTTTATACAAACATCTCTTACACAAGCCATGCTCTGCTAAACAAACATTGTGAAATATCAGATGTGATGTGACATAACGTGACAGGGTTCTTGATGAAGCAAAAGACTTCAGTTGTCGGCTATATACAAGCGATGAATGGAGATAGGGAGCTATCGATGGTCATGAAAGAAAAGAAAAACCCAGCAAATTCTTTTCAATACAAAATAAGCTTGAGCTACATGATAAAAACTACATAACCAAAAGCAATCTTTTGCTATGAAGGGTTTTAATGTTTTTAAAATTATTCTCTCCAGCTACAATTGTCTCTCTGAAGTTGTCCAGATATGTGTCGCCTTTCCACAAACAAAGCACAAGTTTGGAACGGGCATTCTTTTCTTCTACTACCATTATACACAACAGCAACTTGATTCAAAATCACATGTGATTACAAAATATAATAATTTGGTCACTGTCAAGGATGTTTTCCTATCCTATGGCTAAAATCAAGTTAATTTATAATAATGAAACATGAGCTACTTTGCTCCGTGTGACAAGTAGAACAAAAAAACACACACACACGCGCACATACACATAAGAGCAAAACCAAAATATTAACCTCATACAATGCCGGATTGTGAATATAGAATATGGTCAAATAATGGATTATGGTATGACGTATATATATACACAAAATGAGACACTGATTTTAAATACAAACCAGACGCACACAGTGATATCAGTATACAAAGATACTGCTCATGAGCAAGAGACATATCCATAAGTCTAAATAATATAGATATAGCATAATAATATTATATAGTCATCTGTTGAAATACACATCATCAATATGAAAATACCATCTATCTCCTTCAACATTTAGTTTGATAAAAAGTATGTCTTAGATTTGGATGCTTTTGTAAGAGACGGATTGTTCGCTGGAAAGTCACTCAGACAAAGGCTGTTCATTTTAGTTCATGGACGTATTCAAAACAAGGCAATTACTGAATTATCAATGGCTGTGGAGGAACATGAGATCACAGAGTACTTTGTCAAGATTGCTTGGTTTGACATAGAAGGCTTGAGGCATTGAATGTTGAACGAAGAGCAAGCACGGGGAAAAAAAATATTATTTAAAAAATAAAATCAGTTTTGTGTTTTATCTGCATAGTTGTGATAGTCACTGGGCTATTTCATGAAGATGTTATGAAGCACTAATTCCATGTAAGATATTCTTTACACAGATACTAACACAAACACTTAACACGGAACAAGATTTAAAAAATTCAATCAATATTTCAATGTTTCGGGTCTTTCACACTACTCTCAATTCTAATAAAGGACAGTAAGGGGTGCTCTACTTGAGTAAACAAACCTTGCCATGAAAAAGCTGAGACCATTACCTAGTATCAAACGTCGTTGTGACAAAATCGATGTAATAAAATTATTTTTCTTGAAACTGCTTGCTGAGAGACAAAATTCCTTACACCAAGAGGCTTGAAAATCTATTCCGACACTCTTCCTATCCACAATGATCATGAATGAATTCCTGCTGTGCAGATTATCAAAGCAAAAAAAAATTTAAAAAAAAAAATTGTAGGAATCAAAGTTAAAGTTTGCATACAATTACATCCTATGTAGTATATAGAAACCCATTTGAGGTTACTTGGAATGATAGATTGGATGGTCCCAGTTAACAGAATCAAACTAAAGACATTCACTGGATCTTACCATTGTGACAATAAAAATGACATAGTATATATTGAGCGCCATTAAGTAAAATCCTAGACATTTCAAACACATTCTGGTATGGATGGTTTAACAGCTGCACTGTAAATATTAAGTAACCAATCAGTTAAGATCTGTGTTCAGTAATCAATGGTGAGATGATGTGACTGTGATCAATTACAAAGGCGTGACCAGTCTTTGTATAAGACACTAAGTGACAAGAGACCAAATAATGATCTGAATATGGTGGAGTGAACTTTGTAAATGAAATTCAATATTGACCACACAGAAAATGTTAAAGCAATTGATGGCGTTTCTTTCAGTGTGATGCATCTGGTGAGGAAAGACTTTGAGATGACAAGGAAAGGACTAGGGAAGATTCTTTGTCGTAACTTCTCCTTAATTTCTTTTGATCAGTGCGCAATCAAATGTCGGCACCCTCGATGTCCACAAGGTTTTTGAGATAGGACCTGGCAAACGCCATTCGATCTGCAATGTCACTTCCACATCCGTCCTGAATGATGTGGCATAGATTGTACGTTCGGGCACAGCGCTCCTCGTCTATGTAGGTCACCAGATAGTCATTCTTTATATTGCTCAGAATTAGTTTGGTGTGATCGTCAAAGAAATTCACCTGCAAGGGGGGGATAAAAAAATATAGTTGAGATTGCAACCATTGAGTGGTCTTACACTTACAGCTTAACTCAATTCTAAGATATGCCCATATCTATAGAAGGCATCATTGACTAGAGAGGCAAAACTTTGTATTAAACGATAAACATATCTAGAAAGGTTCTATACCAGACTCATTACTCATATTATATTTTCATTAATACAATAGGCTTTGTCAAAATCAATCGAGTCAGTAGTCTGATAAAAAAAAACAAACAATCAAAAACTGTAATAAAACCAGAGCTCTCCTCAAAATTCTCAACATCTGCTAGACATATTGGTCACCCTCTTACCTGTAGAGTTCCATCACTTAAGTACAGCACGATGGCCTTGGCGGTGCGGAACCACTTTTTGAGGTAGAGTGAGCCCGACCAGGAGATGATGTCACTGCTGCTTGAATACTCCAGATCTCCACCCTGAAACAAACAAGAAAGAAGGTAAGCATTTCATTTCAAAGAAGGTGAATCCTTGGTCCGTCTACGAAGGGATTACAGATTTCAAAAGAGAAAATAATTCAGTCTATTACTTAACAACTGTTCAACACACACTTTAAATTCAACAATACTCCTAGACAAACTGTGGTAAATCTTTTTGCAGACTGTAAGATCTGCCCAAAGCCGGGTAAATATATTATGCCCAAAGATCACAATACATGTATGCATACCTAACAAACACTATTAAAACACACAAAGGCATGCTTTAAGTCCCTTTGACAAAAAGAGCTCCCATTTACCTGTATAAGATGCTCATCCATGTATCGAGCGAAATACTGCAGCAGAGTTGTCTTCCTTTCTAGATCCTCGGGGACGCAATCAGACGTAAAGGCTGACAGTTTGCCGGTGACGTCGTAGTATTGAATAGCTCTGGAAAGGAAGGGAAAATAGTGAGATAGGATGGATATCATTTACTGTCAACTCCTTCTTCCTCTCCTTCCTCTTCCTCCTCTCCTTCCTCTTCCTCCTCTCCTTCCTCTTCCTCCTGTCCTCTTCCTCCTGTCCTCTTCCTCCTCCTCCTCCTTCCTCCTCCTTCCTCCTCCTCCTCCTCCTCCTCCCCCCCTCCTCCTCCTCCTCCTCCTCCTCCTCCTCCTCCTC
>JARFNW010144617.1:0-10076 GCA_031763155.1 Dirona albolineata | reverse complement strand
CTTTGTGTATGTACCCCCCCCCCCCCCCCCACTCCCATAAAGAAAATACATGAAATTTTGAGTGTTGTATATTCTTATAGGGAAAAGCCAAAACAATGATGTTATGCACAAACCTGGTTTAGCTCCTTTTTATAGACATCTGACATTTTCTCATAATAGTTCTCAGTAGCCTCTGATGCCACTTCAAACATTACCTGATGGCAAAAATAAACAAAACAGAGATTCTTTCAAGATATTCAAAGAACTCAAATATAAATAACTTCAAACTAAATCTATTGCATTGTTTTACCCTACTTCAACAAATTGTTTATCAAAGGGTGATGACTAATTTCATGGGAACAAGAAATCATTTAAAAACTTCAAAGTAAATTGATTCAACAACCAGTTCTGAACAACATAATGTATTCAATCTTACCTCAGAGAGTACTTTTGACCCAACAATCGCAGCAGCCATGGTGAAATATGTCTCCAATTCAGAACAAACATTTTCCATGCCTGACGGTATCCTTAAGCCAACAAAAATTGCTTTCAGTCCTTTAGGTTCTTTAGGTAGGCTTGAAGGTAGACTTTTGACACATGGGTTAAGTCCAAGGAGAGCATGATGGATGCTTTTTAATGCAGAAAAACTAAATGCTCCACTCTTACAGCAGTCTTCTTCATCTTTTGGTTGCCTCGTCACAATATGACATGTTATGTCAAACAGGTTGTCAGATTTATTCCATTGTACTGTGAACTTTGGAATATTGTTATCCTCCGATATTGAGAATGGTTTTTCCTTCACCCAAACCCACTCATCATGTGACAATGCTCTTTCCAAATTCATGTTGATCCTTTTGTGTTATTTTAATCCATGTTTTTCAAGAAAGGTAAGATTGTTATGACTGTCTTTTGCAAACTTGATAACTTCATCCTTAAAAAAATTAAAAAACATTATATATGTTATTTTTAAAAACCCAGCAAAAAACAAACACATTTGCAAAGTAATTTAGAAAAACAATTTCAAGAAAAATTTAAGTTTGTATGCAGAAGTGAACATTTGTCCATTGAAGTAGTTAAGTAATAAATACAACTGAAATTACATTACATTCATCATCTCACCTTCAATAAGCAACCCACATCACACTAATGATATTGGGAAATAATACTAATTTTAATAATAATAATAATAATAATAATAACAATAATAGTAATAATAACAATAATAATAATAATAATGTTTGTTTGTAATATGTTTCCTACAGTACTGTAATCAAACAGTGTAGGGACCAGTTCTGTGTCTGGCCGAGGACAGTGTACAAGGAAGAAGGCATCTATGCACAGACCCAGCTAAAATGTATCCAGGTTAAGTGCAAGTCAGTGCCCCACTAGTACACATGGCCTGATACAGAGCTGGAAAAGTTTATGGATCAAGATTTTAAGGCAAGCAGGGGATCAACCCACTGTGCAATAATAATAATAATAATAATAAAAAAAATAACAATAACAAAACTAATAAATAGATAACAAATAAAAAAAATAAAATAATATCAATATACATATAATCATAATAATATTAAGAATGGTAATAATAACAACAATATGATGATGATATTAACAATAAGTGATAGATACATAATTGTTTCCTCCATCTCTTTCATGGTCCCAGTCAAAGCTAAAAGAAAATGATCGTAAGCCAAAGAAGTCAAATATTCTGTGGTAACACCTCAAGTCTAACATGCTCATTACCCCACTTACCAAGTTGCATGGGTACTAGTGAGAAACAGAAAAATAAATCTACATTCTTCTAGTGTCCTGTTATCTTCTCTTTCTTTCTTATATCAAGTCCCCTCTAGCACTACATTGTGTAGGACACGGTTATATGCCCCAAGTCTCTTGGTATCAAGAATCCAGACATCTGACAAGGTGTAAAGCAGAGTATGCTGTGCTTGCCCTGTCCTGTGATTTAAACGACTATTGTTATTAATTATCATAAATGGGAAAATAATTAAGATCAATTTTGAATGACAAGGAATGTATTTTATGTAAATCCATACTCAAGTTGATATTCAAACATCTTTTCTTCATCACTCAGCATTTTCCGTGTCATTGTTTTTGAAGCACACATTATCTCTTTCATGTTTACTAACTCCAGTTTCATGTTTACTAACTCCAGTTCCACTGGCCTCAAAGCTTAGAGAGTTTATCAAATTTGCCTCATGAAACTGATCCTTCTGATAATAATGTATATATGACCATCTAACAACTTTTCAATAACAAACACACTTAAGTTAAAATGAATCCTCAAAATCCCTACATATATATGACAAATAGTAATCGATTAGCCTCATCACATATATATGAAATTTTGCTACAGCTACAGATTGGTAAACGGACAGCAAGGCCATAAATAATAAGGTATATTGAACTAGAACAGTTGATTTTTCTGTTGGCAAACCATTTGTCATTCATTAGACTGACTTAAAGCCACATATATGGACACTTGACAATTCAGATTATGGTATTGCTGGGAATAAGTAGTGTAACAAATTAAGTCAGCTATTTCAGAGATTAGAATCTCACAAAGTTGTGTTCTTCAGTTTCAGTTTCAGTTTCAGTTTATAAAGCAAACACAATGATGAACCTATTCCCAGGAACAAACGCAATGATGAACCTATTCCCAGGAATATAAAACTAAAGGTAAGGCAAGGTGGCAACAATAACAAATAAAGGTGGACACTTATATTATTATTATTAAATTTATATCTATTCTTCTGACTATTTCCAGTTCATTACAGACTTTTTCAATCACAAAAAGACAAAGAAGTAGTAGTAGGCCTAACAATCTAACATTAATTAACACATGAATACACACAGTGACACAGTCACCCCAGAGACAGGTCCATCAAATCATGTCAGCAACATAACACCCAAAGCCCATAGGTAGTATGTGTGTATAGTTCAAATTGAAATCATTATTCCATTTGTTTGGAATGCCTCACCACAGAGAAATATATACTTTCTTTGTCCCCCAGAAGCCAGAAGTATATTTTTATATTTATATAGTATAGTAATAATAATAGTATATAGTCTGCAATTACAATATACTGGCAAATCTTTTCACAGATGAATACATGCAACGTGTTTTTTAATCCTGTTATGAATAAAGTCCTGAAATTCCAATCACAAGATCAGGTCACCTAAAAATATACTTTTATCTAAATCTACCTAGGCTAGATAGATCTATCTTTAGTAACACAGTGGAATCGTGTGGCCAGTGCGTCAAAGTCAAAATCAAAACACACAATTATAAAATAACATGTTTTCCTTTAGTTATTATAGCAATATAAATTGCTTTGATTCTTTCTCCAGTTACTTAAATCGGTTCTGAATGATTCGATCGTAGTAGAAAGCCTCTATGGTGGGACAATGCCACTATTCGAGGATAAAAATGGTAAGAAAGATGAAGGATGATAATAAGCATAGGCCTACCTCGCCTCCTCCAAGTCCAGGTATCAGCGTTTGTTGTTTGTTTACAAATTTACTATGAGTTCTTCATGAAAAGAGATTGAAAAGTTATACAAATATGGAGGTGTAAAGTGCCGAGTTTCCGGAAGTGTAATTTTGGCAAAGAATTCAACTTTGTGCTTGCCTTCCTTCATAGATTTCTCATGTATTGAACTGATGATAATCCCTTGACAAATTTGTGGATCGTGTTCTTTTGAGGTCGCTACATACTAGGGTATCTTGATTTTTTCGGTAACTTAGATTTAAGACGAAAAGGCTCATTTAAATATATATTTCACAATCAGGCCAGTCACAGTCACCACAGTAGTATATAGACTATACTACTATACTATAGACTATAATAACTATATAGACAGTGACACTGACAGTACTACTGACACTGACAGTACAGTACCAGACCAGTGTCAGTACAGCAGTACAGTCAACAGTAGTCTAGTACCCAACCAACAGCTACAAAGTCAGAAAGTCCTGAGAATTAGAATGAGAAAGACAGCGACAGATCTGATCCCTCCACTCTAACTCTAACTCTAACTTATATTTTTTGGGTGGGTGAAGTGAAGTGAAGTGTTTGTCCAGCATATAATTCAATTCTGTTGAACTAAAAAAATAAAATGTGTATACAAAGATCTTTCCGAAGGAACAAGTAGAACGTTTCGGGTTTCCCCTTCGTCAGTAAGTACATAAAACAAGAACTCTGTCTTTTTGGCATCGAGAATTGAACCATCCACACCATTCTGCTGATTCTATCAGCTTGAGATCATCGACTTGTGTTTTCTGTGCTTGTTGGCTGACAAAGTCAAAGGAGAAACCCGAAACTTTGTTTTAAGGTTAGGTTTAGAATTAAAATTAAAATAAACATGAACAATTACTGAAAGAATGTAAAGGAAATTAATGACTATATGATACTTGACCACGGATAAGAATGAAAATTAAACACATTTTTACCCCAATTTCCATTTTAAAGTTTAAAGCTGCCAATTTAGGGTTCATGCATTTCTCTCAATTTTGCCTTATATCATTTAAAATTAATTGAAAGAGGATCTAAACAGGCATTCATTTCATCTCCTTTAATATACCTCCTGTAGTAATTTATAATATTATATTGTAAAAGTAGATATATGCACTACATCATGTTTTGTACGTTTAAAATATATAATATAAAAATTACAATTGTGGCCAGACATGCATGAAAAAGTTTCAAAGCCACATAGATGATAGAGAGCCAAACATGATGCAATAGCTGATAGCTAAGCCACAATATATAAGAAGCCAAACCACAATAAAAATGTAGCTAAACAACAATAGACGATGCCGTCAATAGAACATGAAAACCGTGATCTCAGTGATTTGAACCCTATAACAGCAGTAACAAAATCATCTTGGACACTGATGCATCAGACGTAGCAATAGGTGCTGAACTTTGGAAACAAACATGAATCATGATTTCTTCATTTTATATAAAAAATATAATTGCATCAGACATACCAATCAGCTTGGTGAATGTTTTTGGTTTCCAACTTTTGTATTCTTCATAGTTGCTGGAAAGTATTCCGAGTCAGAGCAATCTGTGTTTGTTTTTATCTTTTCAATACTTCAGTTTCAGATGATTGGTCGACATGGATAGAAGCAAAAGTAAAGCTAATGAAAACAAGAATGTTGATTCTATGGCAAGGATCATGTTCACCAATTTGCTCCTCCTGGGCATGGATGTGGAGGACATGGAATGTGTGTACAAAATTCCATTTAAAAAGTAAGTCTTGGTCATGGTATGAAAACTGCCTTCAAAATGAAGATGAGAAGAGAGCTTTTATAGCTGTTCCCACCTTCAGTCAAGAGCAAATATAGCTTTTTGGGTTTTGAAACTTGAGATCAATTTTGATTCAAAACAGGCATTAGAAATTAAAATTAAGTCTTTATAGGTCTAATTAATGCTATCTCTTTAATAACATTCTTATTTTAATAAATGAAAAAAAAAATTGAAATGCTTTAAAAATTGTTACACTGTCTTCATACTTAGAAATGTCTCCTTCCTTATTTTTTAGTTAATCTCCATACACAAATGAATGAATAGCAGTGCAGTGTATAGGTTTTTTGTCACACTGTTTTATGTTTTTCACCCAGGGATATGTTCAACGAGTACAACAAAACTGGCTCTGAGGCAGTTTTGTATTTTCTGTTTTACAACCTCAATCCTACATTATGTGATGAACAATTCAGGTAATGTTTAAAATACATTTTGATGTTTACCTGTAATAATTTTTATCCCATAGCAATACAATTTTTAATAAAGAACTAAAACATGTATTTGTTTTTTTTAAATATTATTATAGGTATGTCGTTTGATTATGGCTTGCCAGCTTGTTTTTCTCCCTTTCTTTTTGTATTTTTTGTATTATTCTCTAAAATATGTTTTTTAGAATAAAGAAATAGTAAGTTGTATTATTATTGAGATCATTATTAATTTGTCAAAATTTTTATTTTAAGGGACTGGAGTAAGCATTTTTTATTAATAATTTTGTCAGGTTCTTTCTATCAATGAATATTAACAGAATATAAAGTTTTCATTTTCTTTTCTCATTGTTCTTAATATTAAAGAAGGTAGAGGATGTCTGTGTTAATTTTATGTGACATTGTATATCCATTTTCTTTCCTCAGAGATTGTTGGCCTATCATAGACAAGAAATCTGAAATACACTTTAGGAAAACATGTAACAATTGGTTGGTTAGCATTAAAAAGGTGATTGTTACTTTCCTACATGTCTAGAAATACTCTAATATGAGACGAGCAGGTGACGCTGTTACCCTAGAGTCGTTACACCTCATACACGACACAGGACGACTGAGAGCTGCCACCGAGGTCGAATTTTACTGAGATTTTGATTTAATTAAACAAAATTTAGACCACATTTACACTTGGTCAAAGACGGAGTAATCAAACCCATATGATTAAATAATTATATTCACAGTGTTTGTGATAAATATGTCTTTTTCTGCCATATTTTGATAGAGGAAAATAAGTATTGGCCTTGTAACTTTTGGGTTCATATATGAATTTCTTTTTTCTTTTTCATTACACTAAAATGCCGGGGTACAGGTGTCGTGTCTTCAACAGGGCAAAATTCACAAATGATTCTAAAACTAGCTGTTAGCATTTTTCGCCCCCATGACATGTTCTCAGGTGTTTGAAAAATGTAGGTATGGATATATTTTCATTTGGTCACTTTGTGTATACTTGTGAAATCCCCTGCTTTCATTTTTTGTTTCCTATTTCAGAATGAGCCAGATGTACATTGGCCCATCTTGAATGCATCATCTCTTCAGTTTCCGGGACGTTTTAAATTCATCCACATTCTCTACAAGTTTACAACTCATGTGTTGAGACAAAACATAAAACCAGGTCAAATTTCCTTATACCTTTATTAAATCATTTCCATCTTCCTTCCTTTTTCTTTTCCATGCGATATAAATACTTTAAAAAAATAAAATTGTACTACCACCCAATATATTATAAAATTACTCCTGAAGATTAATCTACACATCAAACAAACCTTGTAATGCAAGCAAAAGTGTAATTATGCCCTGATTCGGGTAATGCTTTTAAATATTCCTACTCAAATGTACAAAACAAAATTCCAGTTTATTTCAGAATCTCTGACTGGCATCATCTTTATTTTTTTAATCCTTGAAAATGAGTGCTTTGTTGATAAATTACTTTTTCAATATTTTTTTTTATGTTCTGTTTAAGAATATAACTGTTTGGCACTGCATGTCTGCCCTGTCTTTTCATTTGATAACAATTTTACAAATGAATCATAGTGAAAATTTATGCCTTCACATTATGTGATTTCAATGACTTATCATGTAGATGTTAGCTTTTGATTATTTATTACACATATATGTTTTAATGGGTTTGAACTTTAATGTTATTTTCTTCTTTTACATGTAGAATTAGAACAGCACCATACCTTGACTTGCCCATCACTTTCCTCACACTCCAATGACATGGATATAATGTCATCATCTGTCAACGACAATGCATCTCTAGAGTTGAAACAATTCTTGAATCAGATGCATATCACAAGTTCAGCTCATCAGATGTGGAAGACGTATGCTGAGTAAGAATCCTTATTACACTTTTGCCACTTTAAAAAGTCATACTTTGAAGTAATTGTTTTTAAAAGAGTATTGGTGACAAATTCATAGCTGCCAACCGTTCCGTATAATACAGACTTGTTCCGTATTTGACTCCCTGAGTCTGTATTCACCGTTGAGAATCCGTATTTGGCATTTTTCGTTTTGTTTCCGCTATTTCGTTTATAAACGTTTATAAGGGTGCCTCCTTGGTTCATCGGCCGTGGTTGATTATATGAATTATGAACCTAACAGTATTTATTTGCTCCCCGGCCCATAAGAAAAGCAATGTTGTAAAGTCGGGACCAACAATGACGAGGTGTCTGCTGTACTGATAAGAACATTTCGTGATCGGAACAGACGGGCGGGGATGGAGGTCGGCCGATGTTCTACGCGATGACAGAAGTGTCATAACAGCAACTTCCATCATGAAGTAATGTCCATATTAGTTATCTACTACTATTTCTACTGTGGTTATGCCTGTTCAAAATCGTGAAATGTCAGTGAAATTTCAGTGGTTTTCAACATTTTGAATTTAGACCCCTGAACATCTAGCTTATTTGTTCCCATTACTTTCCAATTGCAGCATTGTCAGCATTATATAAGAAAGCAATGACATAGCACACTGGTTGTTTGGACGGGTGAGAGCGTTCCGTAATTTATTTTTGAAAAGTTGGCAGCTATGCCAATTAATGTTATAAAAAAATAATGATGATTAAAATATCTGTTGTTGTAATAACTGGCGCAAGTTTCTAATCTTCAGATCTGGTTAGTTTCCCTATTTCTTCCTTCATTATTGAAGGATATTTGAGTGTTTTCTTAAGCAGATGAAAGTAAATGTACAATTAATTACATAGCACTTATTCACGATCATCACCGTGATCTAAGCGCTCATTTACGTGTTTCGTACAGTTTAAAATGAAAGTTATAAAATCATCATGCCCAAAGGAGACGATAGAGCCAAACGAAAGAGGAATGCATTGATTTAGAAGTTTCCAACTCCACAAGAAACTATTGACTGATGAAAATGGCTCAAATGATCACTGACGACAATTGGGGTCATGCAAACACAACTAATCAACTGCTAAAACTGCAATCCCTACATTATGTTCTTGTCCCTGATTCTGTTGTAGTGTCTATAATCTGAAACTGTTTTGGTGTGTAAGTTGAAAGAAAATTGCTTTGCTCGTCTCAGCGTGTCTAGTAGGGGGTCATAGACTACAAAGTTTTGCTATTATTTTATCCAACTGCAGTGAACTTGTAAAAGATTGCAGAGGAGTGGCAAAGAGTCAAAGAGATGTTGAGCAGGAAAAGCGTCCGGCAGTTAGTTTGCTAGCAGAAGCTGCTGTGAAGCAGTGCTGGTAAGTATCATAATGTGGTTTTTGAAACATTTTGTTTTAGGTTTAACTATCAGAAATATATTTTTATTCAAGTCCTGAAGCATTTTTTTCTTTCTATCATGAGTTAGTTCTTGATATCAAATTGAATGATGATGATAATAATAATCATAATGATAAAATAATTTATTGTGCTATTGTGTCTTACTGTCATGTTATACTCTCTTTTTCAGCACTCTTCCCATGAAGAGAACTTTGAATATGTTTGATGGAGATAAGGATGTTACAACTGTAAAACGTGGACAAAGGCTTCAGAGGGTATGTTTGCACCATGTATTTCACATTTATTTATCTTTGTTAGTCAAGACTCTCCATGTTAAAGCATTTTAACACGCAGAAACAATCCATTTTCAATTGAATATCATGTTATTATTTTTTAAAAACATCACACAAACAAATCCCCTCTTCTCTCTCTTTCTCCCGCTCCAAAAAAGAAAAAAAAAGAATGATTTATGAATGTGCAGTTCAATTCCTGTGACGATCATAGTCCTCATATCATATATTCAAACGATGTACACTGCTGTCATTAGGTACTCCAAACCCGTCTTTTTAGCGGGTAAGCGGCGAAAATTTTCAAAATTTACACAACTTCACTAACTGATTGCGTTGCAACTACAAATAGCACAATAATAAAATGTGTACCATAATAAAGATCGTTATATCCTCATTAATAATGATGAGTTGTTTTGTTTTTTTGTTTATGTAACTTATTGAGTAAATTGGCATTGAAAAATACATGTAAACACATTTTAGCGCGCTCAGATTTTAGTGAAACGGCGTTGTCGCTATTTTCAATCGGTCAGAAACATTTTTTGTGTGACGTCAAATTAATTAAAATAGTCTCATCTTAAACGGCAGAGAATGCCCTTTACAATGTCAGAGTTATTGACAGTAACGAATCTTTTAAATCCTGTCTAAAAACATGCCTTTTCAGAATGTGATAGCCTTACAAATTGTATGATGTATTAGAAGACGTTATCGCCTTCTGTTTTATTGGTGTAATTTTTAATTCGAATTTTTATTCTCATTCCTTGTATGATAATG
>JARFNW010144616.1:2645-19399 GCA_031763155.1 Dirona albolineata | reverse complement strand
GCGCGCGACCCGGCCGAAACCGGGCGCGCTCATCATCATCATCATCATCATCATCATTATTATTATTATTATTATTATTATTATTATTATTATTATTATTGTAATATTCAATCCAGATGGCCAAATCGGAATCAGATCATCACATGGACATCACAGCCAGGTTTAGCACTGATGAATATGTAGTTCGTGACCCTGTAACGTTTAAGTCTTCAGACGCCTATGCTCTCCTCGCAACCTTGCAAGTCTATACTGAATTTTCTGTCAGCCTGCAACTGAAAACGACAGAGACAGATGGGCTTCTGTTGTACAATGCTGGAGAAGGGAGAGACTTTTTTGCCATGGAACTGTACCAGGGTTTCCTCTACTATGTCTACAACATGGGGGAAGGCGGTCAAAGGGTCAAGGCCAATATCAATAAACCAATCAATGACAACCAATGGCATGAGGCAAGTGTATTCATTATTCAAAGGTCATTTGACCTATCAAACCCTTAACCATGATATTGTATGGTATGATATAACATAATGTGATATGATATATGATATGGTATGATATGATATGATACTCTTTATGATATTGAAATGTTTTTTGTTCCCTTTTTTTCTTATTTTTTTGGGAAGACATAATTTTTTTTTTCTCTTAATCTTCAATTATTCTTTGTACCTAAATTTACCTAGTAGTTCTATATTTGATATAAGTAAGTAGGGTTTGTCTTATCTGTTGAATGTTTTATCTTTTATGAGTGAGAAGGTACATATAATATATATGTTGAAATTTCCCATAGAACTTGTATTTTGAATTTGCCGTTAGCTTTTTTTTAAACAGTGCATTATTTATTGAATAATGGCTTATGATTGAGAACGAAAGACACATTATAGCCTGAACATTTTGACTCTATCAATATATCTCAATTTGAACTTGTCATGAGTTAACTTAGATTTGATTAAGTCTGAAGAGGAGGAGTTTTATAGGACCTGTTCTATAAACAATTTCATTAAGTATCTAAGTATTGACTTTAAAAAAAATAAAAATAAGATGAGATACGATGGTATATGATGTAGTGATTTTAATTTAGCTTCTAATGTGTGTATCATGTTTTGATAGACATGAAATAACAGTAAAGGACTAGTTTGAAAATTTTATTTTTCTTACAAAAATTTCACATTTTATCTTCAGATTCGACTTCTAAGAACCAACACATTCAAACAACTACTCCGTGTGGATGCCAATACACCAACTGAAGATGATCTGTCTGGGAATAAAAACTTTTTATTTGATTTGAACGGTCCTTTATACATAGGAGGGGTGAGGAAAACTATGTACCCATCCCTGCCCAAACTGATCGAATCTAGACAAGGTTTTGTGGGCTGCCTCGGATCTCTAGACCTCAACGGATACCTACCCAATCTTCTCAAAGAAGCCAGCCCCATTCACCAGTCTGTGGGAGATGGATGTAAAGGTTAGCAGCTCACCATATGTCTTATCAAACCATTTTTGTTAGATTTATGTTTATCGTCTTGACAGTCAACAGATCTGTGCTATTAGCAGCGTTGTCCTTGTCCAAAAATTATATCCGCGTCTATTAGGCAGTGTGTGGCGTATTAAGCGTTGACTTTTCCATTGCTTTCCCGGATCAAATGTGCCACTATAAAGCGCTTACAGCATGGTAATGATCGTGGATAAGCGCTTTTATTCATGTGCCATTCAACAAGTATGTATCATATCTCTTTATCTATCTTTCTGTTAATCTTCTGTTTTGTCTGCCTTTCTGTTTGTATGTTTGTCTGTCTATCTTTGTGACTGTCTGTTTTCTGGTGTAAATCTGTCTCTCTTTCTTCTATAAGATAAGATAGTTTTTGTTTATTTAGCCTTTTTTATGTTTCAGTCTGTTTTGTTTGTCTGTTTGTCTGTTAGCCGATCTATTTGTCTGTCTATCTGTCCATTCATCTTTTACCATTTATACGTCTATATTATATCCCTCTGTCTATGCCTATTGATGAATTTACATATAAGTAACAAAAAATGATTTTAGCATGAAAAATTTACATGTTGTCATTAGACGTAAAGAAATTATTTTGTCATGTTGATGCAACGTGTCGCATTGTACGCTTTCAACTAGGACTGCATTGGTTTAAAACATTGTATTTAACTCATTTTTGTCACCTGTACTTCATAGCAATTATGGCCCTTGGCATATTATACCCAACATTTATTCAAGCAATTATCAAAATTTGATCTCCAGGACCGTTGAAAAAATGTGTCAATGATTCTTGTGCCCATCAAGGCCGCTGTATGCAAAAGTGGATGTCGTACAGTTGCGATTGTGATATGACCTCGTACTCCGGAACGATATGTCAGGACGGTAAGTGGAATACATGCATATACCCATTTTCCTTTCAAAGGTAGATTTAACCCTCACCCTGTCACTACATTTATTTTTTATTAAAGACCCAGTTGACATTGACATATAATTCGAGCCCTGGCTCTCCCACTCATCCTGGATCACCAACTCATCCAGGATCACCCGCTCATCCAGGATCACCCACTCATCCAGGATCACCCACTCATCCAGGATCTTTACCAGCATGTCTGCACTGGGTGCCTTGAAATTGTCAAATTGGGTCTAGGTTTGCTACTCAATGATTTAAGAAACACCATTACTTTTGAAATTTGAATTCAATGATTTTATTAGTCAAAGTTTATGTTTTCTTCTTTGTAAGTGAAAGTATTATTTTTCTTGCAATGTGGTTGAAGTGGGGAAATATTAGCTATTATTTTTCTTACTGTTGTCATATACAGAGAGTATTTCCTACAAGTTTGGGCCAGACCGAGGCCTCATGACCTTCACCTACCCCGAAGAAGGCGAAAGTTCGTCCACAAACTCGGAGAGTATGGCTTTTGGCTTTAGGACCTTCCAGGAGAATGCTGTATTACTCAGAATGGACAGCACAACTTATGACGATTTCATACAACTTGAGCTGGTAAAAGGATTTAGCGATGATTCACGTTTTGCTAATAACTGATTCTAGCCATACCCTGCCGTTATACAGGACTATTTTTATTTTTTTAAGCAACACGTAGCATCATGTGATTTAAAAATTCTTGAAAGACAATCAAGCGCTGCTTGTCAGGTCACATACAATCACAGATGGGAACAATCTCTCCAATAACATAATCAGCAGTTTGTCTTTGGATGCATTTATAAATTCACTAAGTTAGATTAAATGTGCTGTACGATGTCAATGTGTATTTCTCTATGGAACGTATCTGCAATAATAGCAGTCATGCCTTTCTCTATGGAATGTATCTGCAATAATAGCAGTCATGCCTTTCTCTATGGAACGTATCTGCAATAATAGCAGTCATGCCTTTCTCTATGGAACGTATCTGCAATAATAGCAGTCATGCCTTTCGCTATAGAACGTATCTGCAATAATAGCAGTCATGCCTTTTTGCATCTCTGAAAGAAGAGGAAGAAAAAAATCTATTTATAATGATAAAGAAATAAAGAACGAACTTGACAGTTTTTAATCAGATCTTCAACTGATTACTTTATTCCAATTTATGTTCCATTATTATTTACATGATTATGACTGGAGACCCCCACTGAGTAGTCTATAGATAGATGCCATCTTCCACTGATGGGCTCCGTTCAAATTTGATGCTTGTGGAAAGTGAACATGTTCATATTATCCTATTTGCTTTAAACTTGTATTTTTTTAGATTCATGTACTTTTTAACATTCTTATAAAAATTTCAATTCTGATTTTTATCTAATTTTTATTTTTATTTAATTCTATTCTGATCTTTGATTAATTCTATTCTGAATTTTCTCTGATTGTATTCAAACTTTTTTCTTACGCAATTCTGATTTGTATTTAATTCTATTCTGATTTTTGACAAATGCAATTCTGATTTTTATCTATATAGGAGGGGCGGGACTCTGGGCAGGACAGAACACAGGACAACTTGGCGTAAGCAGCTTGGTTTGGTTCGTCAGGCAGTGTCGATTAATTCTAACTGACCAAACACGGTTTTTGGTCAGTTAGAATTAATCACCACTGTCTGATGAACGAAACCAAGCTGCTAGTGCCAAGTTGTCCGGTATCCTGTCTTGTCCGAAGTCCTGTCCCTCCGCTATAATTCTATTCTGATTTTTATCTACAATGCAATCATTCCTCAGGCTGACGGTAAAATATTTGTGACCTATAACATGGGATCAATGGATCATCCTTTGGGGAATTTCTTCCAAAAACTCAATGATGGGAAATATCACGTTGTTCGGTTTACGAGGGACGGCCCAAATTCCATGCTACAGATTGACTTTGGTCGACCGCTGACCAAATATCCTACAGGTAAGGTTACTGGGTGTTTGGAGTGCATGTTGCATCCGTCTGTAATTGTGTTAATGTGAGTATTTCTCAGCTATAATATAAATAAATTAGGTACATTTTAAAGGCAGATGATAAGTTAAATACATTTTATTTCAGCATATCAAAATTTCATTATAAAGCTATTGTAAATTGAAAACTAACACTTAGAAACTGACGACATAAGATCAAAATCCATTAAGGTTCTATAGTGTATGAAAGATTGATCAGATACCAATTGATTCATAAATATGAGTAGGTCATTTGCCTATTATGTAACCCATCAGGTCTTTAAGTAATGGTTTGTGAAACAAAGTTAACATCCTGGAATGATATCAAAAGAAACATTTTTTTGTGAGTGTGTGTTATCCTTGCTTGTTGACTAACTAAAACACTTCCTTCCTTACTTTCAACGTTTCTTATTTCTTCATTTCTTTTTCTTTTCCTCTCTTACAATCTGGCTACATTTCATATCCTCAATTTCATCTGTCTCTTTCTTTCACACAAGTGTGTGGGTTTTCTCACTCCCTATAATATCCCGTGTGTCACCACCCTCTGCCTTTCAATGAGAGTCTTTGCGCTCCTTTGCATTTCTCGCTCCATATTAATCTCCTTTGTCATCACCCACTATTTATGGATGGCTGCTTGACAACCATTCCTGTATCAATCAGAGTTTGAATTTTATACGGCATATGAAAAGGTTGACAGAAATACAGACTCATGCCCAAGCACATTAACATACACATAGAATTATTGGATGAGAAGAAAGACAGACTGATGGATAGACATAAGTGTTAGATAGACAAATGTAGACGCAGAGGCGGTTTAAGGAAGAGAAGTTGAATGAATTAAGAAGTGTTCCACTTAGCACAATAACAAGAAAAGGAAGCCAGTTTTCAAGTAACGTGTTTGCATATCATGTTATTCGAGATAATATCTCTCTTCTTTCTATTATTTTATTTCATTGTGATTAAAGTTTTTAATCATTTTATCTTTTTTCCAAATGCAAACCATGGAGATACATTGTTATTTTTTGTTGTTGTTATTATGTGTCTATTTCTGGCATGATGCAGTTCTATAATAGTATATCATTAATGTGTCAATGTCATTTCGCAGAAGCATAAAAACAACCAAACAACGAAATGCACAGATAATGTTATCTTTTATCAAACCCGTTTAGAACCATTTGTGAAATGCATTATAATATAGTCTTACTTCTATTCATGTAGCATTTATTTTGCAATGTTATGATACAAATTCAAAATGAAAATTATCATTATTATTATTGCTGAACATTTTGCAGAAATTCTTTGATGTACAAATTATATTTTAAAGATTGTTTTTGTAATGTAATGGATTGGCAGGAAAGTTCCATTTTAACTAACGGTGTCAAACTGTAATTATTGTGAATCCCACTTAACAAATGTAATGCCATCTTAGTGCTGGAAGTATATATATATATATATGTTAGTTACGGTGATTCCACACTAATGAAGATCAAAACCTCTCTCCCCACTGGGCCTTTTCACATTGTATCATACAAATCACTTCCCAGTAGTAACGCGATATATTGCACCTATGCTTTACATTACATCATAGGGGATCAAAGGGGAGACATTGATGCATGGGTAACTCAGTACTTACGTACTTACTAAATCCTCCTGGTGCTGTGGGGCACATAAAGTATCAGTTCCAGTCAGACGCTGCTGACAGTTGGCTGCTTGTGAGCTGATGGTCTCCCATGTCAGGCCTACCTCTTTAATCTCTGAATGGAAACTCATTAGTTCCATTATAAAAACTTGCCTAAGCTTGTTCCTTTGAGACTGAATGGTCAGTCATTACAGAAGGAGGTTGTTGATTGATGTGAATCACAGTTATTTGTGTGAATATAATAAAATGCCTTTAATTTGTCAACAAGGTCACTTTGCCATTAGTGCATAATTCGAAAGAAGACCAAAATAACCCAAGCATCTGCCGCAATGTAGCGATACAAAGTAGGGTCAGGCTGGACTCACTTATGTATTTTTCAAAATCCCATCAAACTTTAAATCAGAGAAAGTTGGGGATTTTTTATATTTGTCGTCAGATATAATTTTGTGACCCAGGTGATTATTGAGAAATTGTGAAGATGTAAGATTGCTTGCTTGCTCAACTTCTTTGATTTTGTGTGTGAGAATAGCAGATAAATGTCCTTTAGGATTTAAAAAAACAATTGTGACATATCGTTTATGACACGGAGGTATGATGGCCTACTCGCTCATGGCGAAGGTTGTGGGTTTGAATCCTAGGCCAGTCACTTTGTTGATTTTCTTTGGCAATAAACTTTACTCCACTTGCCTCACTTGATGCAAGTGTAGAAATGGATCCAGCTTACAGCTGGGGAAGTAATTTGCAATAGACCAGCTTCCTATCTAGATGGGTGACATACTGTCACTCTGCCCGCTTCAAGCTACGGAAACTGGGATAGGCACTGGCTCTCTGGGCCTCAAGGCTCTTAAGGACTTATTTTTTTATAAATGACATGCAGCATTTATTCTTTGAACTTTTTATTTGGCAATAATGATAATGGGATAATCGAGGGAAAGATTTGGGAAGGCACCCTTTGAAATGCAAACAATCTGTTCACAAAAATGTAAACGATTGCAAGTGTAGGTTTAGTCTTAGAGTCATTTACAGTCTATTAGGCCCTGCAAGGTCAATGTGAAGGGGTGACAAATTAAATAAAACATACTGCATTAATAGGGATCAACCTTTGCTCTTAGAAACAACTAAAATTGTCATCAGTTTTGAGAGAAGATGCAGGTTCACAAATCATATAAATGAAAAAACATTGCAGTTTCCAGCCAGTTACATGATCTCTGTTGTTTATCGAGTCCCCTTTATAACTCAGAAAGCAGAAAATGTAGGGGCCAGCCATATGTTACGCTCTGAAGGGTGCAAATGACAAATGGAAGAAAATCCAAATGTCATTAAGGATTACACCACTCATCACCTACCAAATGGCTTGAAAGAATCTGCATCATGAATATAAGACAAGCAGGTGATGAGCCCACCGTGTATGATCTCTGATTGGAGACTCATGAATTCCACAAGAATTGTCTGACTTTGAAGTGCTTTAGTTGTGGTAATAATGGTGAATAAAAAATTGCCTGTATTTTACTGGCTTCCAGCAGCCTCACCATGTTACTTTAGTTGTGGTAGTGATAGGATGAAGTTGACAAGAAGCTGTTGACGAAACCAGAATACATACCAGGAATTATCATCCCTCACTATTTGCAAAATTGTCAACAATAATGAAACCCTTTATATAATGTTTTGTGAAAAGTTTCAGACGCACATGTAATGTCTGGATTTATGATTTTTTAATTTGTGATTATGCTTCATTTTGATCATTTCTCTGCAAGTATGAAAACAAATTATAGAGTATCAATGAAAATTTGTTGATTTTGAAATCCTACTGCATTTTTATTTCTATAGAAAAATCAAAGTATGTTAAAATGTTGCTTGAGATTATGTTAGCAAGTTAATGGGGACAGAATAGAATTCAAAGACAAAGCACATTGATAAACCAAATTTCTGTGTTGTATGAAAGTTACAAAATCTTTTTGTTCCTTTTGGTTTTAGACTGACTTTCTTTTTTTTTTAAAGTAGCAACTGAATTGAAAACAGGACCAAAGTGATCGCAAATGGCAAGAAAGTTGTCAATATATTATGTAATGTCCTTTCTTAGGTTATATCAAAGGCAGATATTTGTGTTCAATTTGTGGATAAAACTTTTATTAGCCTACCTCACAAATCTGACATTTAATACTTGACAAATCCTTTACAAGAAAATTGAAAACAATTTATTCCTAGGAAGTCTTAGTGTCAGATATTACAAAAGCAGATCAAGAGAAATCATATATGCAGTATAACTGGTTAAACTTATCTAATAGAAAATAATTACACCCAGTTTAGTTTCCTTGAAAGAATTTGTGCAGAAACAATGATTTGATGTATATTTCCTTTTTGTTTTTCAAGTCTGTCAAAGGATGAAATGTCTTTTTACTTGAAATGCTCTAAATTCGTATGTTGATTTCATGTTTAGATGATATTTTAGGGGTTGGACTTGTTGAATACATCTTTCTTTCACAATTTGTCAAATAGAGATGTATTATATGAAAGAAGTCATCATCATTCATAATTTGAAAAAAATGTTCTGAATTATTCAATTGTAAAAGCTCATTGTCTTTTCACATGTAAATACTACTGTGCATTTGGAAATCAATGAATTATGTCAAAGATTTCATCATTATATTTTTATGAGTATGAAAATTTGATACCAAGATAACAAGTCTTAATGAACTTGTAGAAATAAAAGTTTCCATGCTAATAATCAAAATTTGGCATTCAATGGAAATTTTGTTTTGAATTGAAAACCTCTAATCATTTATAAATTATGAAACATGGCCATAGGCATGTTTCTACATGTAAATTGATATACTCAAACATGATTGAAAAGACATGAGCTTCAATATTATAGTTGCTTTGTTCAAGGATGGAACTAGAAAATCAATTATTTACAATGAAGCATTTCTCTAATGACATGATCTGATTTCAGGCACATTTTTAGAATTATGCTTTGAATGTTTAGGCTTCAGTTACGTCCAAATCATTAAAATCTGCTTCTCCAATGTTGTAATGTCGACCCTAAATGAAGACCAAAAGAAACGAAAACTAATGGATTGAACTGTTGAGCTGTGGATGGATAACGTTCACTATGCCTTAGTAAGTGTTCTTATTAGCAGGCTACTCTGGCTGAATTAATCCAGGCTTGAGACCCGTCACCAGCCATGCAATTACTGCCTGTCATTTGGAAACAGCAGTAATAGCTAAGGCTTGTGTCTGCCAGCTGTTCTCTAAATTTCTAGTTATTTCCCCCATACCCACTGAGCCAAGCAAGCACAATTACTCAGCTGAAATACTCTCTAAATGTGTGTTATTGGAAGAACAATTTCCAAGTATATATTGGTGCTCTAGTTCCATCCTTGTTTGTCCTTGTGTGTTGATGATGTTCTCATGCTAACGCTGCCTCTTCTTGTACCCAAGTCTTTTCCTTTGATGAGGAGGAAAATGCATCAATACTCCGACAAGGTATTATAGGGCCCGGTGGTAGCAATTTTTTTGCTATTTTCTTCCACATGCATTACTTTCTTCACTTTTTTAAAAACACACAATATCATTACCTATATCAATAGTCTTCATGTCAAACTGCAAATGTAAGTGATGCTTATATGGTGCCTGTCACTATCACTTCATCAAATTATGAAAATTAAACCAGTGAGAAAAATGATAATGACGGCAGTCTCTTATCTTTTATGATGTATATTTCATTGCTATATGTACATATTACTATTACTTTTGGAAAAAATTTAAGTACTCCTTTTTTTTATGTATTATGATAATTTTACTGTTCACTTCTTATGGTCAAGCCATAATCATACCCAGCTTTCACACAAGTATTCCAATATACTATACTCACTCTATTCGCCTGTCCCTCACAAAATATATATATTTAAAGAAAACAATTCATAATGTTGTCATTACAAAAAGGACTAGCTTTGCCAATTAGATGATTATGAAGTCAAAATATTTTGGTAAAGCAAAGCTCATTTTAAGACGCAGAATTTCGTCATATCCAAAATATTAATTCCATTTCATCATCAGATGTCTGATTTCGATGCTAAAATCTGTGTGAATGGTGTTATACTGAGCCATTTCAGATATCTCAAAAGTCTGTATTTTAAAGGCCATCTCTATATACATCAAAGCATTTATGTAATTCATAATATATTACTGGACTCGCAATGTTTTTAACTGTTCTCTCTTGTTTCATTTGGTAATGAAAGGAGATGGGATAAAAATGAATTGGCTTATTTTAAGTTTATTTTGCATGAGAGATTTATATATTGATGATTTTTTACAATATATATAAATATGTATATCTATATATACACTCACATAATCGTCCATAACATTCCAAAACAGTTCATCATAATTGATTCGTTTGTCTGAATTTGATGAGATTTGAAGATGATTACCTGGATAGAAATGTGAAATAATTTAGAAATTAACAGTGCTTGCGATTCACTGTCAATGCATTCATTGCTAATTAAAGTTTTAAATGTTTTATCACCAAAATAGAAACATAGAAAATATATATGCTTATGAACAGAAACATCTTTTAAAAAGTGAAAGAAGTAGGGGTATGAATGAACATCTTAATATTGGCCAATCTGAACATAAATGTTAGTGTTACTATTTCTTATATCTTGTTTCCAGTCTTGAAATCTCAATATATTTATATAAATTACCAGAATATAGGTACTTATGTTGTTCAAATCACATGAATTAATTATTTTTGTTCCATTTTCCACAGGCTATCAAGCGCACACCTTCAACAACCAAGCCTTCATACGCATAGGAGGAAGAACGGCTGATGACGGTAGCATCATCGACAACTTTGAAGGATCAATGTCTGGTAAGGGGAAATGTACAAAATTTGATGGCATATTTTGAATGCATTGAAAAGTCCACTCATCAGTAACGGACTGAATCATTGTGGGTAGATTGCACCAGGTCAGAGTTTATTCAAATCTGATTATATTTATCACCTTGCATTTACCAAACTTTTAACAAATCTTTTATCTACAGTGTTTGAATAATGTTGCAGACTTGTAAAAATACACGAGACATGGTCTGCAAGTTTATCATTGACTTAATCTCTTTATTTTTAACACTTGACGAGTAATCACAGTGTTTCTTTTCATTGACAATCTGCCTAGGGAGCAAATTACCAGTAGACATCGTTGAGGCTGCCACTTTGGATAAATAGCCTTGCATTCAGCCAACTTTTAACAAAACTTTTATGTACTGTGATTGAATAGTATTACAGACTTATGAAAATATGCGAGACATGGTCCGCAAGTAAAGAGAAGAAAGAGAAATACAGAGGTTACCGTATTGACTATCACAAAGCTAGAAATAGAGTTCATTTAACAACAACCTAATAGATATTAACAGATTGATGTCTCATTTCTATGTTTTTCCAATAAAACATTAATTTTTCTTCTAGGTCTCGTTGTCAACGGAATTCATATTTTTACCAAAGCCAATGAAAATGACCCACGTATACACTTGACAGGAAATGTTCAACTCAGTTATTCACCAAGAGCACAGATGTAAGTACTTCTTTCTTCAAACTTAGCTGTGCAAAATACAATTGTAAAATATAAATTGATAATTTCACTCTATGTTTAAACATAAAGAATTTTTGTTTTGTGTCACTGAATATTTGACAGTAGATACATGAATTTTTGTCTCAATATGAATAGAAGGATAAAAGACATGTGAATTTGCTTTCACGTTTAGTGAGGTTTACTGGCCATTCACATAATGTTTGATAAAAACTGCTTGAAACTGGACTTCAAGCAAAAGCTTGAAAAATACTATAAAGGAAATTATGGGGTATAGATACCTACATAATATGCATATACGTATTTTGACATTTGAAATTAAAACAGGACCAAAGTGATTGCAAGTAGAAAGAAAGTTGACAATATATGTTATGTCCTTTTTTTTCTTAAATCAAATTGAGAAAATTACAACAGTAGAATGGACTTCATTTATTTCCAGGCCGATTGTGTTGGTGGAGGATTTGAGAGAAAAGATGCAGTCAACAGAAGGGGTAAGTTGATCTAATGAAAAACAGTAAGGTTGTAGTGCTTGGTTCTTTTTGGTTTCAATTTTATGTTGTGTGGATTTACAAAAAAAAATATTTGTGGATTTCCAAAGTATTTCATAGACGAATTTAGATCCCCTCCTGTAATATGACGTTAAATCGACAATTTCTGAAAGCAAGAGCAGCCTGCCAATTTGACATTTATACAAAGGTAAGTGGCAAATCTGTCATTGAAAAAATTATTTGTTTGTTCACTTGTGATTTAGGGTTGAATTTTTTTATTATTATAAAAAAAAGAGTAAAAATAAGAGAAAAAAAATGGGGTTTTTTAAAAGCTTTTTGGGCTGTATTCAGTTTTTATACAATTTAAAATGAAACATTTTTTTTTTCGAAAATGTTAAAAGCTCATCTGCTTACTCTTAATCTTTTGTCATTTATAATTCAGCTATATTGTCATCATGTTTCGCATATGTCTTTTTCCTCGTTTATGTTTTGAGGGGTAATGTTAATATTCATATTGACAACTTTTATCTCAGACTTTAGTTGCTTTTTCAGTTGCCAAATCATTAACAACACAGCTGAGATGTATACTGGATTTTGAAACAAACATCACATAAATGAGAAAAGATGAAAGTAGAAAAATGTAAGGAAAAGTGTCCCTTGGCAGTAAGAGCTTTCCAGAATTGATACAGAATGTAAGCCTTAAATTTTAAAAACTCTTTTACTCTTTTATTGTTTTCTGACCTCTCCTCCTGTTAAGTCTGGTATCACCATCTTTTTTCTTCTTTTTGACCCAGAGAGTAACGCCCCTTGACTTAAGGCTTCCAAAACATTTTCAATGGAATAAACTCCAGACCAAAGCTTCTAGTTTATCCTTAGTCCCAACTTCAACGGTAGTGCCCAGAAATGAGATCAAAGACAAAAATCCCTCTCCTGTACGACATAAGTTATCTGGAAGGGTAAGGCGCGAACCTAAAGGACAACAATTTTCTAGATTTTCCAAAGCTGACAGGACAGAATATGTTCTTCCTCCACCTGAGAGCTCTACATCAGGAGCAAATGAAGAAAATGAAGATACGTGGAATTTTATTCAAGAGATTTTGGCAGAGGGTCTTTCAAAAATTCCTTCTTTTAATGACAAAAAAGCGGATACATCAACTGTGAGGACAACACCAACAGATTCCCCATCAGGAACAAGACAAGAAGAAATTCCAGACTGTGATTCATGTATTCCATTAGCGTTAACAAAGAAGCCAATGAATGATGAGGAAAAAAATGATGACAGATTTGATGATCGACAATTGATAGATGACTTTCAACAAACTGATGATCTTTGGAACGATCCCGTAGACGAAGAATTAGATAATGACAATATCAGGGATGACGACGGCTATGATGAAGATGAGAATGAATATAAGATGAATGAGTATCTTTCGAAAAGGGGAAAGAAGAGAGCAAATAATGACAACTATCGCGTTGATGACGTTGACAGTGATTATGATTATGAGCATGAATTAAGTGGTAGTGAAGGAAGTGGTCAAGAAGAGGAGCCACGGCATGCAAACCAATCCCGTTGGCCAAAGGAAACAACTACCATCCATTTACCGCATAAAACCCAGACACAGCACCAGTCTTCTCATCAGTTTGCTGCTGCACACCAACAGCAAGAGAATTGGGATTACTACAAAGGGGTACGGTGATCTACCACTTTACTGCCTAGTTCTTTGTCAAGCTTTTTTTGCACCTATTTCCTGTATCCGCTTGATTCTGTTTTACTTCAGAAAACACTGTAGAGCAGGGCTATTCAATTCTAGTTTCCCAGGAGGCCGGTATTATCCTCTGTGCTATTATTACTCTCGTTCTGTACGCACAGGACTCAGACAGGATAGGGCTGTATTGTATTTTCAATAATTTCAGCAGATCGGTCATACTTGATAGGAGGGCAAGAGTCGGACTGCTGGCCATCAATTGAATAGGCCTGCTGTAGAGGAAAACAAAAATTTGTGATTGTAAAGTTTCTTCACATCAACCCTAATTTGTATTTTTTTTTTTTTATCAAGGACCAGCTATATTATAGTATTTTATGTTTTTTCCCCTCTGTCATTTCTCTTATCTAATGTTAAGGTCTTGAGAAAATATTTTCCATGATATTCTTTTCATCATATTTTATCTTATGTAAAAAGATAGATCTAATAAGATAAATTGTGAAGTGCATGTTTAGCAATCAGAAAATGCATTCTATAATATTTTTTAAAAACCACTAAGTTAAAAACTCTACATACTGTATATATACATACTGGAGATATTACATCTTGATATTTGTAGGTACATTAGTTTTATAACTGAGGATATTTAGTTTTTCACATGATTAACAAGTAATAAGACTTTTCACTGTGAAATTTACAGTTGGAGTCAATTGGAATAGGTGACTTGTAATATCTTTTCAAACACAGCTAACAGAAATATGAAATTGAAAATATAATAGGATTATCTTTGTAGAGATACTTACTATGCACCTTACAGTTTTCATAGGCTTGACAGCTTTAACTGTGAATAGAAACCACTATTGTAGATTTTCCTTTCCTAAGTTTGTGATATGGTTTTACTTATTGTGTACTTGATTGATTTTATTGCATTATTTGTAACTTGAAGCTGAGCTTGATATTAAAAGTCATTTTTAGCCCTAGATTGCGTTTTGTTTTGTTATTTTTTCTTTGTCCCACTTTTGAATCTGTGTCCTTTGTGTTCCAATATTGTGATTTCCTATCTTATGTGTTTGTGGAGATGAAAAATGGATCGAACGTTTTTTGCATGGTAGAAGATATGAATTTTAGATCATTATTCGATGAACAAAAAAAAATAAATCTATTGGCTGAAAAAGTAAGCTAATTTATAATGAATTCCAATATAGCTAGATGTCTTAAATTGTTCTATTTTGGATAAAAGTTTGAAAAGTTTAGAAATAATCATTCATTTTAAGAATAGTAGTTTAAAATGTGATTGCTTCATTATGTTTTTTTTCCTGTTGTGTGTTTCTTTTTTGTATAGCATGTTTCCTTTGAGGATTATAGAACTATATCTAGCTACATTATTGAATATTTATATTGTTTACAATTATCTAAACTAAATATTAATGATGGGAAGTTTTGGTCTTAACAAAAACCAATTAAGAAAAATAAATCACTTTTTTTTTCTTTTTCTTTTATTTATATATTTTTTTGTTGTTGTTGCTATTCCTCCCAAATTTGTTCTGAAAATTTGAAGAAACATTGGTTTAATTTAAACTTTTGGAAACATGTAATATAAATTTAGCCTATGAAATCAGCTTAAGTAAGATGCAAATGATTATATAAGCACACGTAACAGGGTTGGACTGAGAAAAAATGCTAATGTTGTGCGTGAAACCTCCGTTCAACAAAATGTGATGTATTTTACATTCTCAAATTGAAAATTCTTATTTGTGTTTGCTGTGTGATCCCCTTGTTATGAAGTGAATCCAGTTTTCAGTAAGCATATTAATGTAATATTGCAAATGAAACAGGCTAAAAGTAACTTGCATACATATTGTCACTTATATGTAGTGATATGTAAACGTGGAGAGTTTCTCAGTGACGGAAAGGAGATGATTTAGAACTACCCACTATGAACATAATAAGCATGTATGTGTATTTACTGTATTCAAACTGTCACTCAGGGTAAATTTGGTGCAGGCAAGAAATACGGGTATCAAAGCTAATAGTTTTGTTATTTCTATTTTTTTTATGAAAACAGAATACAGACAAAAAAAAATGGAACCAAAGTGAATTGGAACTTAAAGATATGATTTGTGTTGAGTTTATATGAAACCAATCTCACTCCAGTCTAAACACTTAAAGTTCAATTTTTTTTGGTTCTAATGATGAGGATTGATTAACCTGTTTCTGCTACCTGTGAATATAATAATACGATAAGTATGTGAAAAGAAATAGGTTTTGATTTTAATGCTGATTCCAAAGTGCATAGACGAGTGAATTGATATTTGATATCTTTCGTTAATTGCGTCCATTCTTGCAATTTGAATAGATTCAATCCGTTGTGTATTCCAGCAAACCACGCCAAGGGAAGGAGTGACTGATGACATCATCTACGCCGGTTCTGGATGTCAGTATGACGATGAGGATGACTGTATAAATGTTGAATCTGGCAGCACGGACGAAATCATCACACCTGTCATCTTCCTTAAAACAACAACTGCTCTCCCAACAACAACCACCACAACTACAACAACTACCACCACTACCACTCATAGGTAATGTACAATTATCTAGGGCCGTATACACAGACCATAAGTTAACTGTTACCATATTTTGGCCCACTCGAATTGCATTGAATTCTGCTCAGAACAAAACGTAATCATATAGTCATTCTCAGCCTGCTCACATGTCTTATCTGTTAATGTAACGTCTGTGTCTGTGGCCCCTGGAATATGAGACAAAAAACAATGATATGATGGCTTTTCTTATTGCTGCTCCTTGCAAAAAGACTGTTTACACGTGTTTCCCACTCGACTCAGGTGTGAATGAGTACTAAGCTACACACAGAAAAAGATATTGTCAGTATGCTTCTATGACGAGCCTAACAGGCTGCTCTGCTGTATGCTGCCATGAGAGTTGAGAAGCATATTG
>JARFNW010144605.1:0-10076 GCA_031763155.1 Dirona albolineata | reverse complement strand
GGGGGATATTTGATGTCAAGTCTGTGAGTGTGTGTAGATGTCATTGATACAGGGGGATATTTGATGTCAAGTCTGTGAGTGTGTGTAGATGTCATTGATACAGGGGGATATTTGATGTCAAGTCTGTGCGTCAATGTCAGGGAATGTCAGACTATGAATCTTCATCTTTACTTTTGTCTCAATGTCCCGATGGATCCAGTCCTTGACTCTGTGTTCAGCCATGAATGGACTGTGGTTGGGGCACCTTCATTACACAATGGAATCCTTCGTTTGGGATCCAGATTTGCCAGTAGATGGGCATAGAGCTGGGCCCTTTATTGCAGTACAACACCAAAAAGAAATGGGTGACAAAAAAGAAGAAAAAAAACAACAATAACACCAACAAAATTCACAAAAATACATCATATCATAAAACAATGTGTTTTTATTTCCATAAATAAATATAAACTTAAAAAGTTAAATGCATAATAACTAATACAAAATTTTGTGAGAAGTTAAAAATGAAACTTTTAAAGTACCGTACACCATTCTATTGCAACCATATTGAAAGCAAACCTTTTTAAAAATATAATGAGACCATTTGAAGCCAATAGTGTGCTATTAATAGACACAAAAGGAATTTGTCGGAGACTTGTAAGAGGCAATGATAAAACAAAACAATCTTGTTCTGCTTTGTCCTGTCACTTTGAAACCAACACATTCCTTCTTCGTACCTATTCACACACCTTTGTCACTTTGTCATGAAATACAACAAATAGGTGAAAACCGTTTGCTTGGGTTTTCCATTTCCCAGAGATCGGTCTATCGGTGAAAACCGTTTGCTAGGGTTTTCCATTTCCCAGAGATCGGTCTATAGGCGAAAACCGATTGCTTGGGTTTTTCATTTCCCAGACATTGGTCTATAGTGAGTAAAAAGTAACGTGACAAACAACTTCCCAATGGTGAATAATGAATCTCACGATTTTTTTAAAATATTTCCCAACCAGCAATGGTAAGTTGCTGGGGAAAATCTTCTAACGATCTTGTCCTATTCATTCATGCGATAATCATTTGCGGAAAACTAAACTTTTCAAAATTTCAAAACGAATTCTTAGGCAACGATTCTTCCTTTCTTTCTTTTTGTCTTTCTTCCCTAACCTAAAACCAAATGTCCGTTAAGATTTGGTTCAATCGTTATCAACATATTTCCTTCATCTCTTTACATCCTGCTGTCATTTCCTTCATCTCTTTACATCCTTATACCATTTCCTTCATCTCTTTACATCCTTATACCATTTCCTTCATCTCTTTACATCCTTATATCATTTCCTTCATCTCTTTACATCCTTATACCATTTCCTTCATCTCTTTCCATCCTTATATCATTTCCTTCCATAGCCTCACACCGAAAGGTAGAAAAGAAATTGATAAAGCAAGAAAATTTTCTTCCATATCTATGTACCTCAGTCCACTCCATCTCTGAGCCGCTTTTTTTTTAAATAGCGAAAAGAAATTAATTCTATAAAAACCCTGAAGATCATTTCTTTACTGATTACAAATTTTTTAATTGCCATAAAGGCTACCCTATAAACATCACAATTCTAAGAAGATTTTGTACATTGAAAAATACACTTAATATAAACGCATCATAAAATATTTCAAGCAAAGAAATTAATTAAATATATATATTATATATGGTCTTTGTTAATAATCACAGTTAGAGAAAGAGGAGAAAAACTAGCCTTAACGATAATTAACTATCCATGAGATCCAATAGGTCAGAGTCGCCTCCCCCTGATGAGTCGTCCATCCTCATCTCACCCATAATCCGAGACAGTTCGTTACTTTTGCCTTTCCTAGAAGCGTCGATATTCACGATCCGAGATTCGGCCGTTGCTATGGGTTGTATCGCGGCAGCTTCCCTGGAAACGAAAAGAGATCGCAGGAGAAAATATTACAACCAATACACCATTGAAATCAAACACACACAGAGTTCATATACATTCATATACACACACACAAAGAGTTCACATACATTTATACACACACACAGAGTTCTAACACACACAGAGTTCACCCACACACACACAATCTACTTACTCTTCCTCTTCATCATCTTTGAAAAGATTGAGTCGGAATTCATTCTTGCTGACCTTGGCCCCAATCAACTGAGACAAAAGGTCAAGGTGAGCCTTGGCAAGAGGGTCAGGATTGCTGGTGTCCTGAAAACAAAGGTCAAAATTTGTAAATATAAAAAACTAAGATAATAAATAAATGATAAAAAATAGTCTAACGTTGTTTTCCTGAAACATGCCAATTCCAGGAAGAGATTTCACATACATCACACAGTACAGTCACTTTATGGACAGGAAATCTACAGACAGCTACAAACAAACAAACAAAAATTCCCTTTATTCATCCCAGAGGGGGAATTTGTCTTTACGGTCTATTCCAAGTGTAGACCAAAGCAACCCAGGCGTCAGGTGTAAGCCGCGGGGCAGAGCCACAACGTGGGATTGAGGTCTTGAGAAAAAATCCAGTGCTTCCATGCCACCAAGATTCGAACCCACCACCTCTCAAAACAACAGGTGAGTGGCTTAACCACAGTGCCACCTGCTCCCAAAAACGCCCCTGTAGTTAAAATGTGATGGGAACATTTTTTTATTTTCTTTATATGAGTAGGAGAGGGCCTGGCAATCAGCAACAATTCTTAACAAAATAAAAGGGAATTGCTTCTTTGGTAAAAATGTCCAGTTTCTACAGCTTTTGGATGAACACCTGAGGCTACAATACCATGTTGTCTGGTCCAGATATCAGTAATATTGAACAGGGTATTGCTTCTTGTACTAAACAAGGTTTATTGGCACAGTGGGCTGATTCCCTGCTTGCCTTAAAAATCTTGATCCATAGATTTTCCTGCTCTGTATCAGGCCATGTGTACTAGTGGGGCACAGACTTGCACTTAACCTGGATACATTTTACCTTGGTCTGTGCATCGATGCCTTCTGCCATGTACACTGTCCTCGGTCAGACACAGAGCTGGTCCCTACACTGTTTAACTACGGTACTATAGGGAACAGCTAACAAACAAACATATATTCCAATATTTCCCTTCCCTGACAACCAGAGACGAGGCAACAAACTCTGCAGACAGTTCACGACAAGGCACCTCCCAAGAACTTCTTAGAGGCGTTGTCCTCGCTCCGTAAATGGATCAACGACATAGACGGAACGGTCAAGGCGGAGAGGATGCAGGTGTCCTCACTGACCAACATGACATCACAGCTGGACATGTATAAGGTGAGTAGTAATCTTTGGGCATTGTGAGTGTCTGTGTAAAAACAAGATATAAATAGATTTGTCACATGACCAGTTTGAACAAGTCGGGAAGTCCAGATTTCATGATCCAAGAAACAGTCAATTTCTCGACTCTTGCGGCTGACGCTTGGGTTATTTCGGTCTTTCCTTTCCCTAAATATACGCTAACGACAGAGAGCCTTCGAGAACCAAATAAAGGCAATTTTATAAATGTTAATGTTTTGTTAATGAACCCTCTAGCACCCAATAATACTGTCAATTTCCTAGGGTAGAGCAATTGATTAAAAAAATATATATTAAACACACTACAATCCAGCTTTTTATAAATAATATTTTAAAACTGTCATTCAATAATTGCCAGTTTGTGCCATATTATTTTGCACATAGGGCAGATAAGGATTAAAAAAAACCCCAACAAACAAACAAGCAAAAATCGATGAGCCAACTTTGTCTCTCTGGCCACTAGAGGGTTAATTAGTATGGGAAACATGATTATGCATGTTGATTGTCTATTATAGGAGCCAGTTTTCACTATATACCCACTATTTATTTATCCACCTTTTACCTGGCCTCCAGCAGACTCACGTCATATTGTCACATGATGTCGTATTATTGATTCAATGAAATGAAAAATGAAATTCCCTTTATTCATCCCAGGGGGAAAATAATTTGGCTTTAGGGTCTATTCCGAGGGTAGACCGGAATAACCCAGGCGTCTGCCACAGTGCAGTGTCGCAAAGTAATATCAACGTCTTAAGAAAAAAAAACCAGTGCTTCCACCGGGATTTGAACCTACGACCTCTCGAACCAAAGGCGAGTGAATTAACCACTGCGCCACCATCTCCCCAATGGTCATAATTTGCATGCAGAACCATATTTCCTTCTCTCTGTTCTCTGTGAATATTCAATCATATTCTCTTTTGTTCCTAAACAACTCGACTGACAGGATCTGAGCAAAGAGATGGACGCTCGTTCCCCAAACCTGGAACGTGTCAACCAGACAGGGAGAGAACTCATGGCCAAATCCACGACCCCCGAACGACGGGACCAGCACCAGTCTGACCTGGATTCCCTGAATGGCCAGTGGACCTCTGTGTCAACCACTCTGGAGCAGCGACAAGCCAAGCTGGAGAAAGCCATCTCCCATCTCAAACAGTTTCGGGTAGGCGATGTGTCTAGTGTTTAGTTATCCAAACATCTTTTAATGCCACAGTGCAGCGTCCCAAAATAGTATCAACTCAACGTCTTGAGAAAAAAACAGTGCTTCCACAGGGATTTGAACCCACGACCTCTAAGACCAAAGGCTAGTGTCTTAGCCACTGTGCCACCACTCCCTTATGTAATATTCAGCCCTTCACGTAGCCATTCTGTCATGTTTGACCTCGCCTAGTCCCCGATTAGGGTAGATTGACTAATGAAACAACACAACACATCATGTCTTTTTGCCGGCCTGATATCGAACAAGACAGGAAGTACTTTATTTTGGAATTACATGGTTACAAGTTACACACATAAAAGAGTTTCAAAATACACTCATCTCTTCTCATACATTCATTCATTCGCATATTTAAGTATTAATCAATACATTACACATTCCTAAGAAGGAATAAAGATAATCCATTAAGCGTAAGCCTGAGTGATGTCAACAGGAATCACCCATGTTGTCCAAGGGAGCAAATCAGGGGTTGATAATCTTGCCCAAAGAAAATTTCGTTATTGAAGCGGGGCTTGAACCCAGTTCGCCCAGGTTGCAGTGCAATGCCTTATCCACTCGGCCGTCTTGCTATGGACTAAATGTATATTAAATACCTAATTGCCTCCGGGGCAAATCTTCTGTGCTGCTTTGAGGATTATCGTTAGATTTTTATGCTACAACACTGCAGGCTTGTCAAGTCATATTTAATGTGACCACTTACATAAAAATGCATATTAGTCTTACCAGATTTGTTATGTAATTTATAGTTGTGCATCTTGATATCTGTTATCTGTCCCTATAGTTAGTACCGTAATCAAACAGTGTAGGGACCAGCTCTGTGTTTGGCCGAGGACATTGTACAAGGCAGAAGGCATCGATGCGCAGACGTAGGTAAAACGTATCCATGTTAAGTGCAAGTCTGTTCCTAACTAGTACACCAACTAGTTCACTAAATCGTGATGTCCAGTTATTTATTAGTCCATACTTTTCTGTTCCAGAATCAAATGGACGGCCTTGTCCAGTGGATGGACGAGATGGACGTCTTCCTCCACACCCCTGACCCGGCCATGGGTGACCTGGTGGCCCTGCAAGCACAGCTACATGAGTCTAATGTTAGTGGCTTTGGTCTTAGTCTGTCTGTCTCTCTTCTCTCTGTCCGTCTCTCTCCTCTCTGTCCATCTCTCTCCTCTCTCCCTGCAAGCACAGCTACATGAGTCTAATGTTAGTGGCTTTAGTCTTAGTCTGTCTGTCTACCTCTCTCCTCTCTCCCTGCAAGCACAGCTGTAAGCAGCGTTTGTCCTTGTATTCGCGCCTAAACAGGCAGCATGTGGCGTATTACGTGTTGAGTGTTTCGTTGCTTACCCGGGGTAAATGTGCTACTGTGAAGCGCTTAGAGCATGGTGATGATCGTGGATAAGCGCTATATAAATGCCATTTATTATTATTATTATTATAGACAGTCTGCTAGTGTAACATAAGTACCCAAACTGCCATTCCGACTGTCAGTCAATCAGGTTTCATTATTTCTGATGCAGAGGACATGTCGGTACATTTCCCACGGATGGAATAAATGATTTGAAAGTTGGCTGACACTAGTTTACGAAGGAAAGTGACAGCTTGATGGACCTAACATAACAGGTTGAAATTCATAACGGCCCCGTCCTATTTCAGAAAATGTTGCGACGAAGTAATGCCGAAATAGGGATTTTCCAACACGATCAACAAGGTTACAAATATAACATCGAGTTTCAACATATTTTTAGTTCTCCCCAAATAGCAAATTCAAGCCATGAAATAATATTGTTTGGATATAACTTGTCTTATTAAATCGTTATTGCATCCTGCAGTTCGCTAACTCGACAGTACTTTTCTCATCGCTGGAATAAACAATTTTAAAGTTAATTGATGTTAGTTTACAAAATCAATTACTTATACCTAGGTCTATTTAGGGAATGGTAAGTAAGCTTGATCGACGTGGTGGAGTTTACGATGGGTGTCAGTGTTAGTCTGTGTTTTTCATCACGTATCAATTTTGTGATGATAGTGAGAGGCGTGATATTTTGTGTAATCGCTTTCTAATGCATTATCATTTATTTATTGAAGTCAGTATATATAAACGTATATTTTCTCAACACTAAAAGCGGTTTTCATAACACACACACAACAACAAAATGGCGCACCACACACACACACAAACACCCCCCCCCCCCAACACACACACACACAAAGAAAACAAAAAAAAAACAACGACGAAAAATTAAAAATTGAAAATCGAAAGAGACCAAACTTGTTTTCCTCGTAACAACGACCGACATGCGTCGTACTTGGTAAGTTATGTAGTAAATAAATCAAGGCCGTAGATATTCTTATTATCTCCCTTCGACAATCGGTTCTCGTACAAACAAAGGGGAATAATCGTATAATTACTCACCAATCCGAAGAAGATAGAATTACCTTTCTTGGATTCGTTCATGACAATAATATTTATACTAATACTTAATACCAGACAATGCAATGATAATATTATTATAAATTGCATTATATTGTGCTCCCCATTCATGCACATAACTTTAATTTACAAAGGCAATTTAAAACTTCTTCAAGCATTGAACAGAATAATAGAATTTTCAAATATATAGAACATTCAGGCTTCAAGTATCAAACTGTTAATATTTCAATCACGTTTCGGGTTTTCCCCTTCTCAAAAACAAATTACATCTGAAACTTAAAAGAAATGAAAAAAGATGGAGGCCATTTTTTTGGGTTCCTCCCTTCACAGCTCTTGGTGTGCTTTGTTCTTGATAAAGGAGAAACACGAAACGTTATGAAATAGTTATAATATTTACTGTGCAATGATTAATGTTTTATCATTGCGTTTTTTTTATTTCTTGTTGGAGTACACCTCCACCACCACCACCACCACCACCACCATTATCATCATCATCATCATCATCATCATCAGATGATAATAATATTGATGATAATGACAATAATGATGATAACAACAATGATAATAATAATAATAGTGATAATGATAATGATGATAACGATAATAACAATAATAATAATAATAATAATAATAATAATAATAATAGTAATAATAATGATAATGATAATGATAATGATGATAATGATGATAATAATGATAATAATAACAATAATACTATCATTATCATAATTACAATTATGAGGAAAACGAAGAAGAGGAAGAAATGATTGGATAAAAGTTGCGTGATGTATTTATTTGTTTTTATTTTTAGATATGATTATATATTTATTTATTTGTTTATTTTATCGTTTTTTCCCATTACGTAAAAGAGAATTCAGTCGCTCACAAACCGCAAATCCCCCGCCCTAAAAAGTGAACGAACAGAGATGTTTACGTTGTTCGTTACGTTTTTTTCATGATCTCACGTCCTCCATCAAGGGGCTAAAGGGAGGTAACCTTTCACTCCTCTCACAAAATATAGAAATTTACGAGAATTTTAATGGTTATCTCCCTTTGCTATTTTATAGCATGGCAATAATAATAATATTATTATACTAAATTTTCGTAGCTGTTGTTTATAAATAACATAGTCCGTTTACTTATGATCTATTTGGGTGTCGGGGTAAGTGTGTTTGTATTAGGGTGCTGTCGTTGATTTTAAACAGAGTAACTGTATGAAGATGAATTATTACAGTGTCGTTGAGAGACTATAAACAAAATATTATAGAAGTTCATGGGGTTTTTAATTTTCATGGTTATTTCCCTTAGCTCTGTTTATTAATATCACAGCTGTGATTTATAATGCATTTCCGTAGCAGTTGTTTATAAATGAAGAGGGAGAGGGCACTGATGATTTAGTAAACATAATGATAGTGAGATAATGTAACAGTGCCAGTGAGAGACAAGATAAGAACAGAAAATAGAAAAAAAAAGATTTTCGTCGACAACTCCGCCTCGCCGTGAACAGAAAACCGCCCACTACCTCTTGACTAATCCGCCAACAATGGCAATCTAGTCCCTTTAATAATTATCTATTGGGTATCTGGGTTAAGTGTGTTTGTATTATGGGGCGGTCACAGATTGTAAGCAGAATAGTATAATATAGTATGAAAATATTGCAGTGCCAGTCATGAGTGTCAATAAACAAATAATGAAATAAGATTGTCTATGTCGAGGGAGTGAGGGAGGACGAGGACCTGCTGATCAGAAAAAAATATATATTAGCATTGCTTTAAAAAAGTCACTCATTGAATTATGCTATTTTACATACTCTGTATTTTCTTGTAAAGTAAGTAAAGTCCTTTCGAGCCTTGAGGCTCATGATAGAGCCGTGCTTATCCCGGTGTCCGTAGCGTGAAGCGGACAATGCGTCACCCTTCTGAATAGGACGCTGGTCTATCACAGATTACTTCCCCAGTTGTAAGCTGTTACCAATTTTTACACCTGGGTCGAGTGAGGCAATTGGAGTAAAGTTTCTTGACCAAAACCGGCAGTGATCGCCCGGCCTAATGATTACTGTTTGAAACGGTTGCGTACACACAAAGTACACATTAAGATATGACTTAATTGACTTAAAGCCTTCCGCTAGCAAATTAAATTCGTCCGATTTGGCAGCTTCGGCCGTTTTCCCGATCTTGATTGCTGTGGTGAAAGCAAACCATTCATTTCTGTTGTTGTTGTTGTTGTTGTTGTTGTTGTTGTTGTTTATCGAGTCCCCTTTATACCGCAATAAGCAGTGTAGGGGCCAGCCATGAGTCAAGCTCTGAAGGGTGCACATGACAAAAGAAAGTAAATCCAAATGTCTATGAGGACTTCCACCACTCATCACCTAACACGACATGGCTAGAAAGTCTCTGCATCAGGAATTGAGTGATGAGCCCATGGCGTCCAAATACCGTTACCAGTAAATTGGACAACAATGTACCATGAGGTCCATACATTTTTACCAGTAAACACTTTGCTGTTACCCTGGTGGTTACTATACCGTCATAGGACAACTGTGAGCAGCTACCACCTGGGCAAGGCTTCAAGCCTACCGCTAGCAAATTATATTCTTCCGATTTCGCAGCTTCTGCGGTTTTCTTGATCTTGATCGCCGTGGTGAAAGCAAACCATTCATACCTGTTGTTGAGTGCGATAATTCTAAAGTGTTTTCAGGTCTGTCTGAGATGTTAATTGCAGAGTGTTGTCTTGATAAGACATACCCCCCCCCCCAAAAAAAAAGATAAATAAATAAATAAAATAAAATAATTAAAAACAAAAACAAAAAACCCACAAAAACCCCCACGAAAACACCAAAAACAAACCATTTTCATTAGGTTCAAGTCTCGTACCAATGTTATCTAAGTCGTTTCTCATGACGTCGAAGAACAGATCACACGGGCCTGAAACTACCTGCTTGAACATACCTTATCTGTCGTTGGTGTTTTATGTTTTTGTTTTTTCTTTGATTGATGGCTGGCGTCGGGAAAACCCGAAACGTTTTATGTTTTGATACTTGTCTTACCCTATAATGTCAAACCCGTTGGATGGGTTTTCCATTTCCCCGAGGTCGTTCTATTGTGAGTAAAAAAGGACCGTGACAAACAACTTTCC